>OMOV01074410.1:3947-18276 GCA_900312565.1 Beryx splendens | reverse complement strand
CGCTGAGCGCCGTGGCTAGACGCTGCTGGTGCTGCCGCGCCCACGCCTGCACCTGCACCAGCAAAGTTACACACAAGATAGTTTTCAGAAGGCGGGGCAACCCCTCTCCTATGATGCGCCTGCCAACGCAAAAGTCCGTGATTTCTCGGCGGGAACGCGATGTTGAAGCTACAGTAGGAAACCTTGCACGTCGGCGACTCCACAATGCACTGAGAGATACCGTACCTGTTTGTTGAAATCATGTGACATTATTTGTGCAAACAGGGTGAATCTATGGGTCTCAATTACTGCAGATGTGACACTCTTCTTAATTGCAGCCCCACTCTGTGATTCTATTTTTATATAAAAATCTTGCCTGTTGTAGCTCTAAGCGTTAACGTTGTGTAAGCTGGTGCCATTAGGACTTTCACCTGTGGGTATGATACAACAGACAGGCATGTATGGCTTCATGCAGGCAGCTGTGAACTGACCTCCTCAAACCGGGCTTTAATGATGGTGTTCCAGTGTTTGATGGTGGTGATGGAGTCTGGATGGCAGATGCTCAAGATAGCCTCTCCCATGCTGGTTGCTTTGTTCAGACCCACTCTCTTCTCCTCCTGTTTCCTCATGAACTCCTTTAGATTCGAGAGAGAAAAGAAAAATGAGTTGACTGTTGCCAGTGGATTATGACCGTGGCACATCAAACATAAAACAAGAAACTGCTGAAAAAGTTTCTGTCGGAATATTGGCGCTAGGGAAAGCGATTACAAGCTGATGAAATCATGGCTGAGAAAAAAAAAATCTCCGTTATTGAATCTCTGGCGTGGAAAATGATGTATGGCATTACTACACCGGCAGACGTGCTGGACTTGCAGAATCACAGTCGGGGTGAAGTGAGTTTTAACTGTTTATACTCAATAATCAGAATACTTCACCAGAAAAGAATGCCAGCATGTTCTCGTGCATGTGCTTTGCTTATGATAAAAAAAATATCTGGATTGCTTGCCTTGTGTAGCTCTATCAGCCCCCGCAGGGCCTCCTCATCATCAGGCAGGCTGCCATGGAAACGTAAACTCTGCTCCGCCTCGGCCAGCCACTCCAGCAGGATATGGACTGTGGAGTGAAACTCCTCCGCCTGCAACCAGAGGACAGGTACCAGTCAGGCTCAAGAACCAGTTTTAGCTTTGCGTTGTGGGACCTGCTCTACCTATTCTTCAGGTAATTCTGGGTGATTCTGCTCTACCTGACAGAGGGCCTGCTCCAGCCGGGCCTGCTTGGACACTGAGAGGGTGCACACGGTCTCCCAGCGGGTGCCCAGCTCCTGCATCTGGACTTTGACCCAGGAGGAGTCGTCATGGCTGCTGTCAACCAGCTCCCTGGCTGAACGTTTGAGGGCCTGAACGCTCACTGTCCTCTTTCCCAGCTCCTTCTGGAAAACCTGCAAGAGAGCAACCAGAGGAGCAACCAGTCATACACTACACACTCAATACACAGTACAGTACTGTATACATATGAAACATTCAAACCTGTCCAGTTACTCTGCAAATGATTTTAATTAGAAAATACAATTTCAGATCTGTCCTTACTTCAGTTTTTTCCTGCTGTACTGATGATAAGCAGGAAAAAAATTTGTCAGGCTTTTAGAGGCTTAAGTGCTAAATTTGATAATTAACTAAGGGTACTAAGGTTTACAAACACCTTCTTTCACAATTTTTTTTAAGAGGAAGTTTTACTCGTGACTTTTCAAAAGCTATGACAGAACATAGATGGAATATTTTCTTTTTTCCTATTTCAGAGTCACAGCTGATGGCACAACAAACACCAAATTCAGTTCTGTTACTAGTCTACCGACCGAGTAATTGCAAAAATGTACTGTTAGTGAAACTCCAAATGAGCTAACATACAACCATCAGCCTCTCAGACACCATGGCTACAGACAGCTTCAAAGAATACGGGCTCTCAATGGAAAGGCACGGGGATGCTGCCCTTTTCTAAAGCAGAGGAATGCTGTTTGAATTTATATTCCGACTTTGGTGTGGTTTGAGCGTTCTTTGTTTGCTATTGTGATAAAGCACAATGAATAATGAATGGAGAGGGCAGTATTCACATAGTAGTAAATAGTTGTGTGCTTGTGTTTGAAGCTTTCACTGTAGAGCTATTTGAAGGGCGAACTTATCTAAAGTGGAACATTCTAGGAGAAACTTGGGACCATGCTGTGTGCCACCTGGTGGCGTTTTCTACCTTGTGGTTGTCAATCAGGTTGAGAACCAGGTCTATGTCTCCATGCACCGGCTGGTCCTCAGCCAGCTGAGGTTCCACTTTATACAGCCAGTCGATGAGAGCCTGGAGAGCATCTGTGAACTGGCCGGAAAACAACAGGGCCTCCTCGAGCTTGTTTTGTCTGCAAGAGAGTACAAATCATTTACAGTGAAAGCAGAGGCCTTTAGAAGAAGCATTACCATGTCTCCAATAAATAACCGCCACCACAAGTTGGTCGGCCAAATGACAAACCAAACCATGTGGGAACAAATGTGGGAAGGCGTATCCTCACCTTTCGACTGACTTGCCACAGACGGTGTCCCATTTGTCCCTCAGTTCACTCAGCATGTCATCCAGCTTCTGCTTGTCGTCCTGCAGGGAGGTCTTGTCCTTCAGGGCCCGCCCTGTGCGAGTGGTGGTGTCGCACACTGAGTGTTTGCTCCCCAGAGCTTTCTGGAACTCCTGTGTTTGTCCATATGGAGAAACGTTATCATTAGACTGTTCATCCTGTCCAGCGTCCATCTGCAGAACATACTGTATAACTGGGCAGCTAAGTAGCAAACATAGCAGTTTGCTTTAGAAAATAAACAACCTGACAATAGTCGAGTGTAGTGGATTGATAGGAGTCTTTTCATTGGGAATTGAACATTAGCTGAGTGTGGTGTCTTTCCTTCTTACTACTGTTGGCATGTCACAGTGTCCTAATCTTTGCATGGTTTTCGTGGTACGTTTGTGATTAAGAAGACTTTATTCTGTGAGGGGAACAAAAAAGGGGTCAAAACTCAAGAGCCTCTGCTCCACATGGATTAAATGTATCCAAAAGCAAGGTCACCCCTAATACATTTGGTCCATCCCGGGATTATGATAGGATTAGCGCAATCTCCTCACACAACAGTGCAAAGAAAACAAGAGTAGACCGGGTAGTCTAATGCATTTCCTTTACAGTGTAATTCCCATAAATAGCTCTTACCCTTACTGTTGGAATCCTGCTAGTCTGCTCCCGACCCTCATTCGCTACTTAAAGACCGAAAGCTGCGGTTTGCTGAGCAATAGTCTTAGTGAGTGAGTTCTCAGCAGCTGCTTTTATGTTTTGGCCAACAGCTTGAACTTTCATTGTTTTCCCATTAGAGAGTGATAAGATGCAGCTCGGTCACCTTGTGCTGGGCCAGCTGCGTCTTGATTTTGTCGGGGTCGTTGGCTATTTCCACCTCCGAGTCCAGACTCTTCTCAGACTCCTCCAGCCATTCCATCAGCTTATTCCAGGTCTCATGGAACTAATGAAAGATGAAGACATGAGCACTGTGTAAAGCATTTTGTCAAAGGTATGATTTCACTGGATTTATTGCCTAGTCCTGTTTAATGTTCAGACGAATTAGTTTTCGGGTCTAGGGAACAGGATAGGCCCACACTAATGAAAACGCTCTGTTAGGCTGCACACAGAACAAGTAACACAGGCTTGATGTACCATTTCCAGAGCTTTCCGATGACAATAAAAAACCTTAATGGCGTTGAAACATTGCCTACCTGACTCATTTGCCTGTATTATACTGTATGGTATAAATATAAGCTGCCTCTACCGACACAGTACCTGTTTAGCCCTCTTCCTGGCGTCGTCCAGCTGGCGGCCTCTCTCAACAGACCGCTGCACCAGCTTCTCCCAGCGGCCTTGCACGCTGAGGAGCAGGTTCTTGATCAGGACTACATCCTGTTTCTGGCTGAAGTACTTTAAGTGTGTGCCTGTCTTGTCCAGCTCAATGATGTGCTCCCTGTGGGAGTTGACCTCCGTCACAAACACCTGCCCACACACAGACGCACAGAGAGGAGAGAGGCGATCAAGTCAAGTGATCTGATGTCAAACTGGAATACAGAGGTTTTCGACAGGCAGCAGTGCTAATGTAAACCGTGCGCTTAATGTGCTAATGAGCTTTCTTCTGAATGACAACACAGATGGACTCATTAAGTCATTGTTGGCAAAGCACAATGGCGAGTTAGTAAACATAATCCTCCATTTGCATGTGACACCCAATAACATGAGCAGCATGTAAATATTATTTATTCTGAGCATGTCGGCCAACAATTTTCCACTAACTAGATCAGAAACTAATAAAGAAACGACTTAGAATAACTGAGCAAACTGTTTCTCATACAAATGTTTTTCACAGGAACACACTTAAGTCTCCCAGGAATTTCACTCAGGAGATTTGTGACTAAAACAGATGATGAGTGAAAGAAATATCACTTGTGGTTTAGTTCCTACTGTATATCCTTTTAATACATAAACCAATCCCGCACACACGTGAAAAAAGTCCAAGTTCTTGTCCTCGGCACTGCTTTTCCCCACAGAGGCTCTGTGTCCTGGACTTTCAGTGACCCTCGTCTCCGTGCACACATTACCTTATGTTCATCAATCTGAAACATGATGGTCTCCAGTATGAGGGAAGCGGGGGAAACCATGGTCAGCGTCTGCTCCGCTTGGGTTAGCCAGTTGATGAAGTCCTGCAGGGAGTTGTGGAAATCTGTGGCCAGTGTCAAGGCCTCCTCCAGTTTCACCTACGGAGACAGAACAGACACTTCAGTGTCAAGTTTCCATACACATACCCATGGAAATAATCTTTGTGCATTCTGCTTCATCTTTGATGCTTTTTTTTTTAGTTGTTTTCTCTCTCAGCCCAGACTGTATCTACATCTTGGTTTGACGAATAGCATTGTATCATAATCTGCAACCTACAGGAGTGCGCTGGGGCACAAAGGTTGTTTGGTTGCCACAACACTGAGTAAAGAGAAAAACACTTCAGCCGAGCCACACATGACCTCTATTTAAACAGGGGAAGTTAGCATCTCTGGAGAGGCTGATGCTGAAGCAAAAACGGAATGATGAGCTTTTAATTGAATAAGACAAATGTATCCACTGTGGCTGCATCATTGAAAAACATCCGTTTTGCTACAGCCACACGAGCAGAAGTGGAAGTCCAGTGGGATAACTTCATCACATTACAGTTTCACAGAGTTAATGACATTACCAACATGACACGGCTTATGGTTTAGATTTCCCTCATGTATTGTGGGTCACGCACAGTGCCGCCTTGCAAAATGATGAATCATACCGTAATGATCAGAAGTCATTTTATTATTAGAACACTCTAATGCTTGAAACGTGCATTTGGCTCACTGGCTAGAAAAGTGTCACAAAAGTGCTGCATCCTACTTGGCCAGCAGCTGCATCGCTACGCAGCTAGAAGATTTACCAGCTCTTGTATTCCTGGGAACAGGTTCAAAGTAAATGGGGAGCAAAACACTACAGCAAATTTTACCAGTTTCTGGCTTCGTTGTGACCCAGAATGAGGAGCTGAGAGCGGCAAGGGAGATGGGATTTATCTTTTTTCGTCATGTAAAAATGGTGACTGATGAATATTTATTGTCATATCGGTATCAACAAAAAACAGCGAGACATTATCCAGAGGGATAACGTAGTGAATAAGAATCCAGAAGTGACTGACGAATGGTCTCTGGTTTGGAACAAATGTTTAAAAGTTTAGCTCTGTTATTTCCTTTATACTCTTTAGCACGGAACAAATGTTAGTTTAGCTCCACTATTTCCTCTGCACACTGTACCACTTGTCATCTGCTCATAGCAACATATCAGACAAGACAGGACCGCTGTTGTTCCATGCTGACTCAGACAGCAATGCGCCTGCTATGATCTACTGTGTAACCACATCCTATGTGTCCCTGCCAGCCCTCTGCGCTTTACACCAGTCATTACCGGTGCTGGGATTAGAGGCTTACACATACAGAGTCATAGCTTAAAGTCTACGTTAGCAATTTCTCACTGGGACCTAAAGCTGAGGTTATGAATCATTAACTTTACAGCAGTGAAACCCACTCAGTGTATGCCCTGTGCATGTCCATCCTCACAGTGAAGTCCATACCTTTCTCTCCGCCACCTTGGCCTGCACAGCCTCCCACTTGTCCTTCAGGTTGGTGAGGTCCTGCTCCGTGTTGCTGTCCAGACCCTCGGGGGTCATGGTGAGCAGGTGCTGACCCTTGTTCTTCAGCTGCTGATACAGCTCCTCCTTCACCTCGAAGGCGGAACACAACTCCTGCAGGAAAACGGGACATACTGACATGAGGGTGATGCTCTTATAGGGAGCGAGAGAGCAGGTAGATTTTTAGCTGAAAGTTTCATCTGGTTGTGAATGAATTTAATATAATATAAATGCGTCAGTACATATATGCTTTTATCTTCTTTTTTTTTAGTGTCTATTTGTCGCACTTTGTCATTACACTTTCTTTTTATGGCTTTGTGAAAACAAAGTAATATCCAAATCCAGCCCAAAAATGGTGAAAGAATGAATGTAGTGAGAGAATCTCAGGCATTTTCCCACACACACATTAAAGTCCTACAATGTTAGGTTACACATTTGTTAGAAATATATTATTTTCAAGCAATCTCTCTGTTTTTGTTCCCATAATATGCTGCTAATGGCGCTCCTCAGGGGAGAGATAGCTGTGAGAGTGCCTGGGGTTCCCCTGTTTGATAAAAGCAAAACAAAAGACAAAAACATTCCTAGGTTCATTATGGACAGACGCGGCTGAATCAATTCGAAACACTTTGGCGGCCTTGATGCATCTTTTTCAGGGGGATGCAAATAGTGTATTTTGCAGTGTCATTTAATTTTCACACTTCAGATAAAACACAGAAAAGACATAGTCGGGCCCTTACAAGCCTGCCATCTGTATTCAGCCTTTCATATTGTTAAATACATACCAGATGGGCGTTAAGCTGCTCCCGGGCCGTGTCTGGTAAGCCTCCCACAGCCTTTGATGCCAACAGCTGACGTTCTGTGTCTTTCAGCCATTGCTGCATATCTTCTATCTCACCATGGAAACCTTGGGCCTACAACACAATACAACCTGAGTCAGGACAAAAGGTGTCACACACTCATTGTTCAGAGAAGAGGATGTCTATGTTGTTCATTCCTTTAATTAACAAAAGAGGGAATCTGAGTTATTCTACAGTATAAATAAAAAGGCTGAGATCCAATTAATTAAAACCTTCATCTGAAAATCTGAGAAAGAAGCAAATGCCTTGTCACCTTTAACTTGTGGTTTAATGTCTTCCATGTTTCCATTTTTTAAAGTCAAAATATGGTAACATTTGCAAATATATGGATTTAAAAAGTACTAAATAATTAATTAAATAATTATAATAATCAAAAAAATAATCATTTGAATAATAATCCAAAATAATTATTTGAACTGAGCTTTGTGAGTTTACTGGGTACCAACAGGAAGCCTTCCTGGAATGGGCTGGATCTTTTGGCAAAGCAGACAAAACCTGGCAAGACTGCATTTGGCACTTTGCCTTATTTGTGGGATCATTTCTAAAACATCTTCTACAACACTCCAGACTCTCATCCATGAAAATCAGCTCAACCTGTGACAGATTATGTGTTAGATAAAAAAAAAACCTTTTAAGGTTCGGAGAATAAAAATCCAAACCCAGGGCTTATTTACATTCCTTATATCCCCCCTCACATCAAAGCATCCCCCTAAATGTCAAAGTTATGAATAGAAACTCCAGGGGCTGGAAGAGGAATGAGGAGGGAGCGGAGATAGGAGCCGCTCCTCTAAAAGCAACTTTATGACTTTGACATAACATACTTACTCCCCCCGAGGAGAGTAGAATCAATCATAGCTTCAAGTAGCGATATGAAACATAAAGCTAGATTCTCCTGGGAGATGAGGCTTGAGCCCAGTGACGTGTGTTCAACATATTCTTTCTGTTCGAGATCATACAAACCTGGAGCAGAGAGCTTTCCAGTTGCTGCTTCCTCTGCTCTGTCTTCTCCAGGATGGCTTTCCACCGCAGGTTGAGGTTTTCCAGTTTGGTCTGCAGACCCGCCGCTTCCTCTCCGGCGCTGGACTCCACCAGCTCGCTACCAGCCTTGTTCACCGTCTCAACCGTTGTCTTGTGAGCCAACACGTCGTTCTGCAGAACCTGGGGAGACAGAGCAGCCAGAAATGGTAAGCGCTTGGCCAGAAGGATCTCAAAACACAAAGGACAAAGCTAAATCTACACGGATGGTAAGCTTGACAAGCAAAATCGGTGGCTGTCCTAAGCAGTTTTAAGTTTGTCTTCTAATCAACATTTTATTTTGAGTAAAAGCTCATACTGGAATAAACAGAAAGGCAAGAGCGTGTAAATCTGCTGTCCATTAGTCCTACACTCATAGATTAAATGAAACGTAAGTGTGGTCAGCATGACAGTATGGTGTGTCAAGGGTGTTACGGCATCCCATGTTCCATGTGCTAATCCCACGATCAGAAGGTCCTAGTCATGTCTGCTGGAACGGCTGCTTATTTCAGTTTGTAGGAAAACACAACAAAGGATGAGAGGAGGCTTGTCGTACATGGTGCTTGGCAAGCTCTATCTCGATGGCTTTGGGGTCTCCTCCAGCCTTCCTCTGCTCAGTGAGCAGCTCCTCGGTGTGGGTCATCCAGGCCAGCAGCTCGTCCAGCGCATGCTGGAACTGTCCCAGAGCCAGGAGGCCCCCCTCCAGTTTGTGCTACATTCATCAGGGCAGATTAGAACATTAGATACTGCATAGAGTGAAAACACTTGCACATGTATAAAACAAATGCCTTTCATCGTTGAGCCTGTTTTTTTAATTAGTAAGGAAATGTAGAGGTAGTGATAGCTGCAAGGCAAGAAAGAAGATATTTCCTGATCTTATGCATATTTAACAGATTCAAATAGGGTCATCCATATTTATACAGCGTATGGCCATACTAAGCAATTGAATTATTTAATTCTAAAACACTATAGGCCTATCCATTTTGGATAAATGTTGCGGTCTGAAATTCATCAGTCAATGTTAAAATAACCCCAGATGCATTATCCTCAAAAACAGCTATTTTTTAAACAGCATTAAGATGACTCATGGTGGATATCTTGTTTTGGAATGAAACTCGTCCCGTTAAGGCTCTCGCTCTCTGACCTGCCGGCTGATGATCTTCTCGTCCAGGTTTTCCCAGAGCATCTTGAGCTCGGACACTGGCTCCTGGATGGCGCAGCGGTCGGCCTCCTCCACCACCTTCTTCAGCAGGAGGCCCGCCTGGTGATTCAGACGCTCCATCTCGATCTGCAGCTGGTACGCCTCTCCTTTGAACTCCTGACAACACAGCCGCACACGGTCGCCCCAGTCAGTCGATACAAGTACAAAGCTATAAAACAATACCTCCGACGCTACCGGTTCTGCCTTTTCAGCAACACAGGAGATCTGTCTCATTGTACATCAAAGCATGTGTCTACTGTGCGCTGCTATTTTATAGGCCTTTTATAGGCTACCTGTACAAAACAGGTTTAATAGGGCAGTTTATGTGTCAAGTACTCAACACAAACACAGCTGGTATTTGATCTGCTGTAATAGTAGATGTGAGAATAAAGTTTAAAAAAAAAACCAGTCAGAACAGAAGCGAATTCTCATGTTTGCAGCATCCAAGAACATCCTGCGGTTTCCTGTATTATGTGTTTACAGACACAGACAGAAAAACAACGCGGCACCTTGAGTTCCACAATCTGCTGCTTGACAGTTTCCAGGTCTGTGCCTACGGGTGACATGGAGTCCAGCTTGCTCTCCAGAATATCCACCCAGTCGAACATGCCCTGTGTGCGAGGCGGGGAGAGCATTGTTACGGACAGAAAACAAAGCTTAGAGCACAGGGAATCATATTTCACAGTTCATTGTCATGATGTGTACTAAATCTGCCAAGTTGTCTGTCGTAAATCCACATCGGTGACAACATGGGAAAACAACAATTGTGAAAATGTAAAAGAAACCCTGAACCTGAATACTTTCATCTAAAAGCATTGTAAACGGGATCTTTAAAACCAGAGCTGCGTAGAAGGCTTTTAATTTCACACCATGAAAAGATCTTAGAAACACTTTACAAACATGAGGAAATCTAACCATAGCAATCCGCTGCAGTTGTTTATTGTTTCAAAATGAATAGGCCTCTCATAAAATGTAATCTTCCAATTAACTGCAGTAAAAAGTAGCTGTAAACTCTACAATGTGCGGTTTGATCTGAAGGCCTTAAACAATGCTGGTTTCAAACTCAATATCTCTTGATTAACAAGCCTATTCTCCTATTAATCATACAATATAGACAAATTAAAAAAATATATTAATAATGAAAAATGTCTGTTGTATAACTGGGATCTGAGGTGAGTTTAGGAAGAGTTTCACCATCTTAAAGTTACTAAAAACAACCAACCCACAAAAACATTTTACTGCATCTCTCCTGAAAGTCCGACCGTTCATTGTATTGAGAGGATTACTCCAGGACATACAATGCCTCAGTCAGAATACAATGAAACAGCAATGTGAGTACCTGAAGGCCATCCTGAAACTGCACAGCAGCCTGCATGGCTTCCTCCAGTCTATCCACCCTCTCCTTCCATGACTTATTCAGGTTTTCCCACGCTGTGTTCACCTGGAGAATAACAGACGAATACGTAATGACCCACATGCAAAGAGACGGATCTAACTGCATGAGCACTTGCTCCAAAATATCAGCCAGTGAGACCCCTGCCGTTTGAAAAATAGACACCAAGGAGCACATGAAGAAGAGGAAATGTCTTCGTAACGGTGATTTTGACTGTAACTGATTACCTCATCAAGGCTTTTCTTTATCACAGGTTTGTCAGGTTCCCCGCAGGCAGTCAGCAGCTCTGCCCCCAGGTTGCGAACCACATCGAGCTCCTCCTGCAGCCCATCGATCTCCTCCTTGAACCCCTGGTAGGAAAATAAAAGAGCCGTTTTTAGAACCTGAGAAGAAGCAGCAGCCGTACGCTCCCGTCACTCCCCATTATCGATAATTAGGCCGAGTTAATCTGTTGTTTTATCTAACCTCCACAAACTCCTGCTGCTGTTTGACCACCGACGGGTCGACCCCGGGCTCCTCCAGCTCCCGCAGCAGGTCCTGGCTGTCTTTGATGGTGATGATGAGGGCGCAGTGGTCGCACCAGAACTTGTCTGCCAGGTCCATTACATCCAGCAGTTTAGCCTCCCGCTCCTCCAGCAGGGCCTGGATGTCATTCCAGAGGAACACCATCTGGTCCAGTTTGTCTTGTACAGCTTGTGGGGGGGAAATGGCAACGGCAATTACCATGACTACATAATGAATCACAACACAGAAGAACACAGAAAGAACACAGATCTCACTATCTATTCCCCAGTCCGAGGGGGTAAGCCATGTGGACGTGTATGCTTGTGGATATACTGTGCATGCATGAGCAATGCCTGAGCACAGGTTTCATGGAAAACCTTTTTCTCAAGGGCTTCTTAGCGCTAGTCTAGGACATGACTGCATGAGGGACAATATTTTCCCTAGTGCCTAAAAATGGAATGGTATTCCCAAGAAAGCTATGCCAGCCGGAGGACAGCTATTGTAACTGAGTGGTTCAAAAATTAAGTTAAGTCCCAAGTTGAGACCTTGAGCCATGTTTTCCAGTGATGACTTCAATTGTTTTGAAAAAAGATTTGAAAGTTCGGCCAGTGCTTGTTCCTCGTCCATGCCGTTGCTATTTTTGCTGCTGTTGTCCTGTGTGTATTTAATTATCCTTATCAGTTACCGGTTATTATAATTATCCTCATGTCCTTTTTTTTTGCTCTTGGCTTTTTGCTAGGCTGTCCTTATAAAAAAAAAAATGTAATGACGCATTGAGCTAAATAAAGATTCAAAAACAAACTAAATGAAATTTAAAAAATAAAAAAATCAAGATGATGTACCTTTGGCAGATAAGTCCTTGTCAGCCCCTTCGGACCGTGCAATCATCTCCTCGCCCCGCTGCCTCAGTGTCTCATAGGAAGGCTGCAGCTTCTCCAGGTCCACAGAGACGGCCTTGTTTTCAGTGATCTGCTCCTTGATCTTGTCCACCTCCACTGAGATGGAGGGAGGCTGACGCAGGCGTTCGGCGATCCGTTCCAGGGACTCCAGCATGGGGTCAATTTTGTCATGGAACTGGAGGAGAACAAGGGAAGGAAAACGTCAAACCAAACAGCTCAGGTCATATTTATATCGACAGTAATATCTCTGAAGAAAGGTGGGAACGTGTTCGTCACTTCTGCTATTGAAAGACATTCAACATAACATAAAATCAGTCCAATCATGTCCTATCAAATGCAAAAAATATCCTAATATGTTATTCAGTAACAGAGGGTCATTAAGAAAGATGCAGATGTTAGAGCTATAGGTGAAATCCATTGGACATATTGACCCATACAACCATTCAGAGGGGGCAGCAATTAACATAAAACCTTATTAATGTTAATGGAGAATATCAGTGGGAACAAAAGAAAAGGTGACCAAAGGAGTAAAAATCAAACACTCCCGGTGAAGCTTCAAGTAAGCAATTAACAAAGTGCTCATCACCTGAGTGGATTTGGAGATGGCCTCATCCAGGGTGGCGGCTCTCTGCTTGACGTCGGCCTTGAGTTGGGTGTACAGCTGGTCGGTGACTGTGTACTTCTCTCTGATGGGCTCCCCCTCCACCGGGCTCAGTTCCAGCAGCTGGGGACCCGTCTTATTCATCTTGTCGATGTGGGGCTTGTGCTCGGCGATCAGCTCTCGCATTTGCTGCAGTGGACATTGTCAGTGAACAAGCGTGAGGCAGTTTTTTTTTATTGCCCATTGCTAAAAGCTTCAGAAAAAACGTGTGCGTTGTGTTGCTGCTTACCCTGAGCTCCTCTTGCTGCTGCCGGAGAGTCTCGTACTCGATGGCAGGCGGGGGCAGCTGGCTGAAGGTGGTCATGGTCTCCTGAAGCCACGGACACAACTCTGCGTAAGTCTCCCAGAACTGGCTGGCCAGAGACTGGGCTCGCTCCAGCTGCAGACAGCGCTCCGAGTTCAGCTGGCTGACAGCACCATACTTCTCCAGCAGAGTCTGAGTCTTGGCCTGGTCCAAAGCAAAGAAAATATAACTTTTGTGTATTTCTATCAGAGAGAATTTAGCTTTTTTTTTACCAGTTGTGCTTAAAATTCAGAGCTGAAACAACATTTTTGATTTTTTTTTTTCCTTTTTACCTTCAAGACTTCCTTTTCCTCCTGGTTTTTGCTGCTCATGATGGCTTTGCCTGTTTTCACGATCTCATCCACGGCGTCTTTGTGCCTCATGATGTCCATAGAAAAGATCTGGAAAACCAGTAGAGGAAGTTGGGCGGGACGTCACGACACAAAGCGCACAAACAACTGCTGCGCCAACCGCTGTGTTTTACTGTGACGGTGGCCTGTGTCTAGCCACACAGAGGCAGAATGACAGACTGACCTTCTGCGCTTGGAGCGGGGCTGTGGTCTGGTCCTGCTCCAGCCGGATCTCGCCCATTGACGACAACTTCCTCTCCGCCTCGCTCAGCCAGGCAAGTTCAGTATCTGCTGCCTGTTCAAACTGTAAACAACCCAGAAAGAAACTTCAACATCTTAACAAATATCCGCAATGTGAACTAAATTAGTTCCATGAATGGTCTTTGACATGATCCACTGCTGGAAACGTTAGCTTAGTTTAGTGTCTGTGGTACAGTATGATTTCTAATTAGCAACTAATTATAGTAGCTGCAAATGTACAAACACTGTGAAACAGATGAAATAAGGAAGACACAAAAGAAGCAGAAGAAGCAGAAGAAGAAGAAGCAGAAGAAGAAGCAGAAGAAGAAGAGCTCTGAAAGATCTGTTCTATGGTTGATTGTTGATCAGTTAAATCTAGTTAGGCTCATTCTCATTCTGAGCTTCTCAGGCTTATTAAAAGAAGAAGAAGAAGAAGAAGAAGAAGAAGAAGAAGAAGAAGAAGAAGAAGAAGAAGAAGAAGAAGAAGAAGAAGAAGAAGAAGAAGAAGAAGAAGAAGAAGAAGAAGAAGAAGAAGAAGAAGAAGAGAAGGAACAGACACATTAACAAAGTCAAATGAGAAAAGTCTATTTATCAGTTCCTCTGGTTTACCTGCTGTGACTTCAGTATGTCAGCATTGATCTGGTCCACATGCTGGCTGACGGTGTCGCTGACGGCCTTGTAGCGCTCGTTATCCTCCGTCACC
>OMOV01074408.1:2143-12515 GCA_900312565.1 Beryx splendens | reverse complement strand
GACGTATGCTCTTCCGATCTTGTTTTATTTATTTTTTTAAAGAAAGTTTCATTTACTCTATTTGTGTTATTGGGTTGTTTCGGTCTTGTTTGAATGCGTCCGTTGAGTCGCTCTAGATAAGTGTGCCTGTTTAATAACTGAAAATGTAAATGAAGTATTTTGTTTTTGCTTTTCTACTTTTCTCACTTTGTACATTATCTACATAATGACTGTTTGCTTATTTGAATACATATTAAACATTCTGCTTGATGCACAAAGTTTTCAAGCTGTAATTATCGAGGAACATTTTGAACTAAACAGTGGGAAGTAGTAGCAAACTATGACTAACTAGAAGGGCACTCGGAGAGCGCAGACCTCCGCCAAGGCCAAAAGTCCAGTCTTGCGCTATTATTCGCTATTGCTTGTTCGTGCTATTACTGCTTGTTCGTGGTATTATTTGCTGGTTCGTGGTATTATTGCTTGTTCGTGCTATTATTGCTGGTTCGTGGTATTATTGCTTGTTCGTGAGGCTTGTTTGTGAGTCGGATCCGCTCCCAAAATGTAACGGGTTCTTCCTCGGCCCATGCTACACCCTTCCACGAAGTTTCATGACAGTCGTGCCGGTATTTTTTCCGTAATCCTGCTGACAAACAAACGGCAGCGAAAACATAACCTACTTGGCGGAGGTAATGATGAAACTCAAAAGCACATTATATTTGAGAGTTGATTTGGTGATGGCAGTCTGTGTTTGTGAGTGTCTCTGTATTTTTTGTTACAGTTTCTCGTTCCTGGATACACATTACACGTAGACAACGGGATAACACTGTAATAACTTTGATTAATAAGTCATTAACACGTTCTTAATAGCCATGAATACACTTACAAAACAGTAGTTCAATTACAATCATTAGTTCGTGCTTATTTAGTCATTAGTTCATGTAGCGCATAACTTAAAAATGTTAGTAAATGATGCCTTAATGTATTATGTTCTGGTATAAATGATGGGCAGAGTGATTTCCAGTTGCCTGTCGATGTTTTGCTTCATCACTGAATAACGTGGAAATTAGTAAATGTTGGCAGATGATTTATTGGTCTCCGTGGAATCATTTTTAGATTATGTTGATGACAATGCAAGACATGTATTTACCAGGTGGCGTCTCTCAATGGATGAGTATTTCATGTTTTATAAAGTTGTTCTGTGGTAAAAGATTTGTAAATGTTTTCCATGATAGTCTTTTCTGTGTTAGCCGAATGCTTACATGTCTTTTGCATGGAATATGAGTATCTTTGGTTCATCGTTATCATACATTTATTCATCACTTATAGACCCTTTTCAGCATCTAATCTAAAGCTGGAGCCGCGCAGCCCTTATTTGGGTTTGTAGAACTTTAAAATTCATTAGGTGATATCATGAAATATTTATAGAGCGTTTGCGGATCGTTTTTGCAGCTCCAAATCCACATGCATATGCAATGGTCAGGCTGTATCTTCAGTTGTTTATTTATTTATTCTCTTATTTATCGACATCAAATAAACATCACTCCACAGCAGTCCTGGCGTTTCCACAGATGTGGTGGATACAGGAGTCATAAAGGCAACGGTGTATATGTAGAGATTGTCTATAGTCTCTGCGTCGTCGTTAGTATAATCTAAAAACAATTCCCTTGCGGCCAGTAAATAATCTGCTAACATTCACTGATTTTATACATCTCATTAACTGATGAAGCAACACACTGACTGGTTACTGGAGATCACTCTGTCCATTTATAAATGTGAATAAAGATATAAACGTAATACACAAGTTGTAATTTACTAACATCTGTAAGTTATGAAATACAAACGAATGATTTCTTCGTAGCCATTAAGGATTTTTAATGACTTTAATTAATGAAAGTTGTTATAAATTATCAACAAAGGCCAATTTTTTTTTCCAAAGCACAATAAGACTCAAACTGTCAAATACCCAAATTGATTGTTAGAAATTGAAAGACTTGAGAGTAGATGACCATGATTGTATTATAGCTAATGAGATGTTCAATGAAACACTGGAATTAAGGCTTTGCTGCACTGGTTCAGGAGGGGGTCTGGAACAGAGGCATGCTTTACCAAGCGTCGGGTGCTAACGCAGAGAGACCATTGTCTGCTACAGTACAAACACAATAGGCTACTTATTTATAACCGTATGCCTGCCAGGTCAGTGGTGGGGTGATGTGGGGGTTTCTTCGCTAAAATGCGAGTCTGTTTTCTGTGATGTATTGGCAAGGCTCTCTGGGCTCAGTGCTCCATGACACAGGACAATGACAGTGCATAATCACCAGTCAGCCTCTTGCAGCGTTTCACTGGATGAATGAAACTGCAAGAGTTCTGTACATTTATGTGCTTAGTGCATTACCGTTAGCATGTCTCCCTTTTCTGCCATCGTCACACGGACATTATAATTCACGTCAGAGCAAGGAGGGAGGATGATTTTCCACGCGAGAGAGTAAGAATGGGCCAGAAAACGATTAGTCCTGCGGGAGACGTTAACATATTGTTCTGTGCGTTTGCTTTCAGAAGTAATTGCCATATGGTGTTTTCAGTTTTCCACGCCTGCGTCCGCTTTTGTTCATTGTCCCTATTGTCTTAAACAAACACCTTTAATGGATGTGACAGTGATGCTTGTCAGCTCACTTACTTACTGCAGAGGCTGTGCTGTGTGACAGAGTGTGTGTGTGTATATGAGCTGGTGACGTTCCAGGCTGTTAGGCCGCCTGTATTAATTGGGCAGCAGCTCCTACTCCGCACTGTGGTGGTACGCCGCCAACTGCTGTCTGTGGTCATGTAGAGCACACAGTGTGTTTTGCTGGGTGTGCCCTTCCCATGGAAGTCTTGGCTCACCCAGTGGGCCCACTGTCTACGACATTAGAGGACTTACTGTGCTGTTTAAACATGATGGAACTGTACTCATCCAACAGGCTTCTGATTTGCCTGGTAACTGTTTTACCCTCACATCCTGTTGCCCTCCTCGTCTCTCAGCTTTGCTCAGTTTTGTAGTAAAGATTGAAGCAGGTTTGTCAGTGGAGCTTGTTTAGTACTGTGAAGCCAGATGAATCCACATACCTCCATGTTTTTGTGTGTTTGGTATGCCTCCAGCATGGATTAAGAAAGGATAACATGGGGCAAACTTTAGATGTGAATTTATTCAAAGGTTGATAAAGTCATTTGTCCCACAGTTATTCTAGCGGATTGTTTCCGATTTCTTGACATTTTCTCGGTTTTGCATCTGATGAAAAAGCCTTCTGCTGTTTTGCATGTTATGCTTCAATACTTTGTCCGTTGCTGAGACATCACATTCCATTCATGCTTCACATTTTCCCTCAGCATCATGAAATCCATATAGCATGCTTTCCAAAGCATTTTTTTGTCATATTGAGTTGGGCTTTTCAGTGTCATTGTGATGTAACTTGATATAGGTCGTTATCACCATTATTGATCGAACGATTTGATTCAGAGGTTTAATTTTATATATCACAAGGCAAAGTTATTCTGTACAATACAGTGCAGCCATTGTGTTGCCAACATTCAAACAGTACAGTTTTGTCTAGTTAGTGAATCTTCAAGTCAGCCATACCTATGGATTATTAAAAATCAGAAGGCAACATTTTTAAAAACTGACATGCATGCAGATATTTAAAGGTCTACTGACACAGAGATACCATCATGCATTAAAAACAGTATCCAGATGATTTACTTACAGCAAATAACATTTTTGTTTCATACTCCGCCTTAGAATAAAATCAGAGCACATCAATGAAAACGCCTCAGCTAAAACAGCAGTACAAATATTGTTAACGTTCAGAGCCACGCAGTTCACATAAGACATCTGTGAACATATCATAGGCTACCTGTAGGCAAATATTTATTCCCAGATCTCACACGGAGTCTTGAAGAGCTGCAGCAAAATTGCTTCTTTTAAACCCCACGTGACTCAACGAAAAACACAGCGTGTCACTCGAACACATGATGGACTAAGATGCCGGCTGCCTTGTTTCTTGATTTGAGAGACTTGTTTGTGCACTAGTCTAGACTCACCAGTCCGGCAGTGAATCCTGTTTACACGGTCTGATAGTTGCTTTAAGCGTGCGTGCCTCTGCTCTGTCGATAGGACCGCTCCTCGTACAGGGGGCTAGTAAGCCAAGGATTATCGCACTGCCATTGTCAAACAAGAGGGCATTTCTCCATGCTTCCGGCCTAAAGCAGTCACACCTTCCTGATAAACCGACTCTAAGCGGCCGTGCTATCAATATGCCAATAGGCTTGACTTTCTTGGAGCTAGAGATAGTAAGTGTTGTTCCAGCATGCAATACAGAACACTTTGACACACCAGTAAGACCCTAAAAACTTTATTATCCAAGTAACCTTGTTGTCACCTAATAATAATAATAATAATTTACGTAGCACTTTTTGAAATGTTATTAAGTGCTTCATAAGCCATTAGCGATAAGAAATAAATGAAAATCAAAAGACAAGCAATAAAAAAATGCCTGGCATGAATGAAAACATGTTTAAATAAGAGTACAATAATGAGAAAATATGTACAAACAAATTACATTAAACGCAGTTGAGGTCTGATTTAAAATTTGTCTCTGATTTTGCCAGTGTAAGCGCCTCAGGGCAGGGTGTTCCGAAGCATACCGTTACTGTATCAGTAGACCTTTAACATAAGCTAATTTCACCCAGAATAGATGTACTGAACATAAATTGGGGGCGCTTGATTAGTTGCATGTAATGAGCAACATCCCAGCTTTGCCAGGATGAGGATTCCTTTCTAAGAATTGCTTTGCCTTTTGTTTTGTTTGTTGTTCTGTCTCTGTCCTTTACAGGCATCATGGACTCGGCCAGAGCAACACAAGGTATAGCCTCTGAATGCATGACTATTTACTCTTCCTTTCATGTCAAAGGAGTCAAATTCAATTTTGGATGAACACGGATCAAAAGTCCGGAACAAGTGACAGTCAGGACCAATGTAAGCCTGGAAAAACAATGAATTAGCCTGATTGGCCAGTGCAAGTAACTTGTCTCTTTTGTTTACTTTTCAAAATTTCTGCATAAACTCAACATGCTATACTTCAGCGTATGACTTTTACCGTTAAACCGACCTGCTAGGAAATAAATTAATGTTAAGATATGCACCTAATCAAATAGTGGAACATAGGGAGGCTTCTGTTGTCATTTTCACAGATTTGATGCACAATTGTATAACATTTCAGTGAAGTGCACACCTACATGCGGCTTGTCGGCCTGATTTCTCTCCAAAATCCGAGTCCGCTATGAGAGGCAGAGCTGACACCTCTCCGTCTCTCATGTACCGAGTTTCTCTCTGTTCCCACACCCACATCTCCAGCTCTCACCCCAGTTCTATGCCAGATCGTGATTTTGACTTCAGTCTGCATTCGTGACATTAGAAAGAAGTGGATGTTTTTCAGTCGTAACTAATTTGACCAAAGATAACTCCGTATGTTTGCAAGAGAAAATTGCAGAGGTCTCGGCGGGCGGCGGCGGCGGCCTGGAGTATCACAACCAGGGACTCTCTCTGGAAGAAAGTGAAAGTTGGCTGCTGTAATGCGAGGCCACTTCTCCAGCTGACTTCAGAACCTAATATATGTTTTCCAGCATTTCTCTCCCTGTAATAAAACCGGTCTCAAATACCACTTTGTCATCTCCAATACTCGCTCTGAGTGCACAATGCCAACACCAAGGACAGATCTGAAACAGACTCATTTCACATCGACACAGATACCACTGTTTGGGATGCACCGACCAGTGGGCAACTGATTCCAATCAGCTGATAGATGTTCTAAACAGGTCACCGATGATTGTCCAATCACCATTTTCACCTGCCTGATCACATTATAGCGGTACATTTGTTATTCATGCTCGTGTAGCATTTGACAGTAATGAACACGTTTGATTTTATTTTACAGTGTAAAGAGAGGAGCGGTCATTTCGTTTCACTGACTGAATAACGACTGATTATTGTTTTCATGGACAGCCCACATGTAATGATTTCTGAAGCTGTGTTATGAATTTCATAGCCGATATCATTACAAACAGTTTAATGTACTGCACAGAATGATCTGCTGCCACGGTGAAATACCGTTCCATGCGCTACCCGCGGCAGGAGGTGAGTCAGCACTTCACTCCTCAAGCGCACACTAGCATGCGATAACTGTTTGGAGAAAGAATATGAGTTACACATGGTTAGGCCAGCAATATCATGCAGCCATAAGAACCATCTTTTAAATGTAGTGCTCTATGGAGCATTTTACTGTTAATGCTTGTTGTGGGCTTTTACATGATGTAGCAGTAAGTCTGGGTCAAATGCATCTTGGCGGTTGGATCAGCGATCAGCTGATCACAATGTTTCAAAATCGACAATCAGAATCAGCCCCAGAAAATCTGATCGGTGCGTCCCTTGTTCCCTAAGCTTCCCAACTTCTTTATGTTGTCTTTTTTAAGATGGATAAGATGATCCCAAGCAAAGGCACCAAGATACACACACACATATATATGGCCTACAAAATGGAATTATGGCAATGCTATTTCTTTTTATGAACTCTAATACACTTTAATTAACAACCATTTGACTAATACAGCTCAGCAGTATATCTGTATTTATGGTTACTGCTTGTGGGTGGATTGATTTACAGCGATGGATCGGCTCAAATAATAACGTTCGCTCTTCCCAACATACGAGATGGTGTTGTAGTACAACTGTGCTCAGGATGGCGCAGTGCCATCCCTACCAAAAAAAATCCCATTCCAGGCAACACATAGGTGTTGGGCCATGTTGAGCACGCTTGATGCAGATGTGAGGAGGCAGTTTAATGTTCGACTGAAAAGCTGGGGAAGGGAAGGTACATTCAATTTGTATGCCGGGCCAGTGGAGATTTGGAGAGACTCGAGTCTGACATGTACTCTCAATTTTATGCTCTGCTGTTCCTGCAATACCTTTCTCCTCTGCGGCTAAAGGTATAGAGACTGTTGCAGCTTTCTGCTATCAGTTAGATTTGATTTATTAGGGTAGCTTACCACAAAGAATGTTATGTTACCAAGTATTTGTTTTCCCCCTACCTCATCTATTTTGTGCCCAGTTTCACACACTCATGTAAGGCGCTTTCACTCCTGTTTAGGCAGTAAACTCAACAAATAATGATCAAGTAAAACTGAATCTGCTGAACGTTTCCAGAAGGCTCAACCACCCTGTTGCATTATTCATTCTGGCTCCTTACTGAAAACCATTGTTATGAAACTTTAATGAATCACCAATATCATATTGCAAATGAATGGACAATTTTCCTCTGGTAGCGGGTGATATTCATTATGGGCTTCATGTAGGGAACGAGGGGCTGTAGCCCCCGAGAAAATTGTCCATCTGCGTTTATGAAGATTAGCTCTGGTGAGCTTTTGACCTAATATTGTCCAAAAAGTAGGAGCACAATATTTTGCAGTAAGAATATGTCAATATTGAAGCTAAATGGCTAAGTTGGACTTCAGTGTTTTACATGGTATGGTATGCGGGTGGCATGCAGATGCAGCAGTCAGAAGCTGTAATACAGGGAGTGAGGGTAGAGGCGGGGAGGCTGTGTGTCCAGGGGTCAGAATGAAAGGGTACTGTGTTATGTAAGTGTTTCCCTGGTCCTGCTACCCGTCATGCATAATGAATGCCCCAGACATGCTTTGTCTATTGAATTTGAATACAAACTAATGAGGTTTTCTCTTACATGGCTGCCCAGACTGGGGCCTAATTCAATATGTGCAGAAGCATCCGCGCCATTGTTTCGCCCGCAACTTGAATCAAAGCCATGCAAATTATCCAAGAGCGGTCCTTTAAGTTTCAATTCTGCAGCACCTTGTAAAAAGGACAATTCACAAAAAGAAAGCGACGCTTATCATAGTGTATAAGAAAGTCTCTCGTGTCCCCAAACTGTAGATTGTATTGCGCTGTTTAAATTGGTTTGAGACTTGAGAAATGCTCAGAGTTCAGACTAATATCTTCTAGAAGACATTTAACATTTTCTGTGTCATTAGCAGCTCAATTAGTTGAAAAACAGCATGGGCCAAAGCCTCAGTGAGGGTTACTGATTGGAAATTAAGGGTTTTAAATCAGTAAACTGAGCATCACCAATATTTTGTTTAGGAATTCCAATCACTACAAAGCATTACAACGGAATATCTGCAATAGGCAACTAAAGGTCAAAGGGACCCTTGTGATGTGAGAACAGTGTGATCTACACCTGGGAGGAAGGCCCGTTTTAGAAAGAGCCATTTGTCCCGTCTGGAACTTTAGACAAACAGTTGCAGACCCAGGCGACTTGGTGTCACATGTCAACAACCACAACAACAAGGAGTAGTTGACCCTGACACTGAAGGTCAGGACGCTCCTTATGGCTGGTCGCTGTAACTCTGCGTATCAAGTTCACGAAACCAAGTATCTCTAGAGTAACAAGGTCATTTACTCATCTCATTAGCAGGCTCTCTGATGTTATTCCCTGGTTTCACATGCTTTTGACTTGCCATTTCCTTTTCATCAGTGAAAACTGGGGCATGTCCTGTGTATTAACCAGAATGTGGGTGCAGAGAACGCTGTAACCTTCCACACCCAAATCACCGCCACAAATAATCAACTTGCAATCGTAATTTATTATAAAAGGCCAATTTGTGCAATAACACTGAGCACTGAGCAACATCACTGTAAAAGTGCAAGCATGGCATGTAAGCTTATGCTCTGCTGTCCAGCACCATGCATCAGCATATTCCATGAGTGGGTGAGCCCACTGTGTGAAAAGCCCTCGACGGTTTCTAGTGCCTTCACTCATCAATTATTGATAAACTCCCTTGTACTGTCAGCTGTGTCCATATGTCTTTACACTGTGGAGTCTGTGCTTTTTTTTAATGGATTGTCTGTCTCTTTCATTAAATGCAGGCTTTCTAAAGCGTTTTATTTTATGTATTTATTTATTTTCATTTTTTTCAATTCACAAATGTCTTATTCAACGCAAAGACAGCTTGTTTTCTTGTGATAGATCAGCCACAGAAAGCACTTGATTCTACAAAGCCTTGATCTTGTCTTCTGGTATAAATATAAATGTGCAGTGTGGTCTTGGAACAGGAGTGTAGTTGTATTATTAACGTGATGTTCTGGCAGGCGCGATCTTTCAAAATTAAACCCGTGGATTTTCTGCTCCCATGCAGAGTCTGGATGGCAACGTAGTGGTGAGGAGCGACGCTCGCGTGTCCTCCCTCACTCTGAAGTACGTCAAGTACACCGACGCCGGCCAGTACCTCTGCACGGCTCGCAGTGCCATCGGAGAGGACGCTCAGCCGGCCTACCTGGAAGTCCGCTGTAAGAACTTCCTCCTCTAATACATATATACAGTATATATCCGGGTTCCCATGGGCCTTGAGAATCCTTCAAAGTTTGCAGGTTTGAGAAAGTAAGGCCTTAATTGTGGAGGGCCTACTTGATTTTTTATTAACAACATGGCGTCTAAAAACATTATTCTTCTCTCCTGGGATCAGTGTGGAAACCCTCTGATGGAAATTTGTGTTATAATATAGCAGATGCTTGAAAACGGAGGGTTTCCCTACGAGTTCTTGACTTGAGATCATGAGTAATAAGCGAGGTCTAATTTCGATCAATGTCAT
This sequence comes from Beryx splendens, assembly GCA_900312565.1. Classification (NCBI taxonomy): domain Eukaryota; kingdom Metazoa; phylum Chordata; class Actinopteri; order Beryciformes; family Berycidae; genus Beryx; species Beryx splendens. Next base: position 2,849 of record OMOV01074408.1, on the reverse strand, counting down.
GTCTCATCCCAAAACACGCCAGTTTTGAGTCCTTGAATTACTCCAAACAAGATCTTGAAAGTTGCTGACGTGCACCTTGAATTTGATGTACAAGTGAGCGTGGGTGCCCGAATCTATTTTTCTTAACCGAATGAGCAGTGGCACTTTACAAACGGCATCGCTTGTCGTCCACCTTCTAATTGAACCAAATGGGCATTGCCTCGTCATACAAAGGCCATAAATTCTGTTTGACAAGGCACTGTTAAAACCACGAGACCGTCAGTGTCTTGGCAGAAGGTCTGTGTTGTTATCGATCATCTTTTTGGTGTTGTTTCCTAGATGCCCCCAAGATCCAAGGCGCAGTGGCAGTGTACACCTGGGAGGGGAATCCTGTGAATATCAGCTGTGAGGTCCAGGCTCATCCTAGTGACGTATCTATGATGTGGCTGAGAGACGGACTGCAGCTGCCCAACCTCAACACCACCAACATTAAGATCTTCAAAAGTCCCTCAGCCAGCTACCTGGAGGTGCAATTACACACAGACTGAGATACACACACACACACACACACATAGATCATCCACATGCACACACACCCACACACACACTCCTTGACATCAAGATTTCATGAGCACGGACTTGAAGTGAAGGGTTTGCTTTCCACTCCATTGTGGAAAAAAACTGATGAATAATTCAGAAGAAGGAAAGCTCAGAGCAACGAATAAAA
>OMOV01074397.1:0-12281 GCA_900312565.1 Beryx splendens | reverse complement strand
CGTCGGTGCAGAAGTCAGTGTGGCTGTGGACTGAGGCAGCCGGAGGCACCGCAGCCTCATTACACTGCATTTACTTCTTTTCATGAAAAGATGAGGCCCAGCTGCTCCACATCTCCTCGCACATTTCCATTATGTGTTTTTTTTTGTGTGCCAGTGCCTTCTGCCCACAAACATCCATCCAAAACCCCCCACCCTCACCCCCCTCCATGCACACGCACAGCACACTCAGAACATACACTCACACACACACACACACACACACACACACACACACACTAAATAGCCTACACAGCGGATAAAAATAGAGGATGATCCTCACGGTCGATGGTGACGCCGGTCTCTGGCTTGTGATCTTTGTTTGACACCTGCCAGATGTCGAAGGCCTCGCTGGGCGAGTCGGGCAGCAGGCGGAACATCAGGATGATGGTGTAGGAGTGGGGCAGACCGTCAGGGTGGATCTCTCTGCACACACAGACCAAACACATTTTACATCTTATCCAGCTTAAAGTCCTGGATCACCCAAAATCACAAGCAACCAGTAGTAAGGAGTGCAAGGACCAGGTTTACAGTGGCTTGACAATGTTCTGGGGACCACAGAATGATCATGTCGGGTAGAAGTGAAAAGAAATAAAATAATAACTAAGAAGAGAGGTAGATTGATTTTTGAGAGTAAATAGCGGGATGTGATTCAGTAAAGGAGAGTGTGACAGAAAGTACTATAACCTATTTTGATCCATGGATGGAAAACAGGTAGAACTCCTGTGTATGTCAGGTGAAGCTCATTGGAAATATAAGGAAGAGTAACTTAAGGATACTAACATAAGGAGACTGCTAACAGTTTCACCTCTTTGCATTCACTTTTTAGTTATCAGATGATGTCAAACACAGCTAGTACCACCCTTAACATTACACAGTGTGCTAAACCATACGCTTTAGTTAACAACATAAATATTAGACAAAATGGTGAAAATGTACACAATTTCCCCCATAGGAACAACTAAAGTTCCATCTTTTCTTAACCTTCTGATCATACAACTGCAAAAGGACCAAAGAGTTTTTTATTTTGTCAAAAAGTTGGTGCATTCCTTTAATATTTATGATGATTTTCAACCTCCATTTTAAAACAGGGTAATGGAAAAACAGAGTTAAAAGAACGATATAGAGTTAATAGAAAAATTCCAAGCCCCAGTAAGTGTAACGTCAGGATGACCACATGGAACACTGGGAACTCCATAAGGTAAATTATACAATTCAGTAATTATATACACAAAGACGGTCATCGCTGATCTGCAGCATTATGATGTCAAAACAGGATGTTTCACATTCATTCCCCCCAAAAGCCTTTTTGTTTGTTTAATTTCTATGATGTCACTGCAGAGTTTGGAATGTTGGACTTAGTCAACATTCCATAAGTGGTTCCAAATTCCAAACTCGTCTTCACCACAGAGAGCTGTGCTGCTTTCAACCACTCCAGTACCATGTACAGTATATCCTATGATGTTTTGATTGTGTTTTTGTTGTGCTTTGTGTTGTATTTCAAGTTATTATTATTTTGTCTTCCATTTAGGACGTCCCACTTTCTTGTGCTATCCTCTGGGATCAAATAGACATGAAATGTTATTTTGTCATGTATTTTCCTATTGCCCAAATCAAATCAAATCAAATCAAATCAAATCAAATCAAATCATACTGCTGAGAAGGTAAGCGAACCATGTCAGCATACCTGGAGCTGGAGATGTGTGATAATGTGACTGGTAATACTCGGAGCTGCATGGTAGATGCATTTGGCTTTTCACTGTGTGGAGTGACGGAGGCTCTTTGTGTCAGAGCTTCAGAATGAAGTGAGCCGCTGCTCTAAGGCAGACACTCTGTCCTGACCCGCTGCCTCAGCCAATCCCACCCAACGTCACAGGACATCGTAAATCTGTGACCCAGTTTTTAGAGGGAACAAGCTCCAGCAGCCTGTCTGGACATGGCTGGGCAAGATGCTGCATGTTCCTGACTGAAAACTTGGGCCGAACAAAGAAACAGAACCAACAGAGCTGTGGCAGCGCTGGGCAGCGCCGGGCAGCGCCAGGTGTGAAGATGTGGGACTGTGTGGCAGACTGACGCTGAGAAATGATTATATAACCAAAACTACAGAGTTGCTATGGAGGCAGAAATGATCTGACTGGTTGAGCTAAACCTCAGTGGGCGGAGCCAAAGAACCACAGTTTTCTGGCTAAGTAACATCGGACTGAAGCTCAGTGAGAAAGACAAGAGGTAAGAGAGGAGGAAGCTGATATTATGAAGCCTAGCGCTCTGCTGCTAAGTGAAAAATACAATCTACCATACTGAGTTATCTAGCTGACCTTCAACATCATGATGCCATGGACATGAAGGAATGAAATAGAAGTTTTGACCAAATTTATTTCTGTTGAGAAACTGCGGTTCTTTGGCTCTGCCCATTGACTTTTAACTCAACCAATGATATTATTTCCGAGAAATGTTTGTATAAGCAAAACTCCAATCTGCAGCTGTATGAATGCAAAGCAGGATGTTGTTGAAGAAACATGCATGTTCAGCGAACACTCGCTGGAGAAAGTAGAAAACACGGTGAGGCTGGTGAACCCAGCGACAGACTCAGGAAGACACAGAGCATGACAGACAGAAAACACCCGGCGCGGTGCTGCAGGGTCAGACTCACGTTGTGGGCTGGGTCAGGAAGGCGTTCTTGTGGATTCTGTAAGCTGTGTAGCTGTTGAAGGAGCCGGGCTCCATAGAGACTCCCTTCACGTAACCGTAGGTCTTCTCTGTCAGGTTGAAGGCCTCAAGCATCCTGAAGCCTGTCAGAGCAAAGACAAGAGAATCAGAAACCAGATCAGGGGCTTTGTTACAGAATGAAATGATCATCACATGGTAACAGTGACACACACTGTTGCAAAGTCACTGACTGCAAAAAATTAAAAGGAATTAAGGTACATTTTAAAGGACAGTCAGTAACTCAAGTCCTTGGTTTGTGATATGATACGTTTTACAAAGTCGATCCTGAGTGAAGAATTTCAGTGTTTCTCCAAAATAGATGTTTACCATTTCAGAATAAAACTGTGTACATGATGGGCATTCAGTGCGATGTAAATAAAGTCAAAATCTCACTATTTGTACTTACCAGGTGAAGTGAATCCATTCAGGAAAATCAAGGGACAAGCTGTGGAACAAGAATCAAAATGTATTAACATTCCGTCACCAATTCCTCAATAATGCACAAAACCAGTAACGTGTTCCTGGTTACTCTGAATCAAACTTACATGATGTGGAGGTTTCGCAGATGAAGGTGAGCAGGTTTTCTTTGATTGTGTCGAAAGCATCAAAGTCGTCCACGACGAAGATGTGCCGGTCGCTGGGCTTGCTGGCGATGAACTGCAGTTCAGTGAAGTCCACATCGGCAACTCCGACCACAAACACACTGTAACCTGAGGACACACACACACAAACTCACAATACAAACACGTACTGTTCCTCCGACACCGTGGACCCAGGCTGCTATTACTCCACTGCAGCGGGATGAGAGGACAATATACTGTGTGTCTCTTATTTTAGTCTTTTCTTAAAATAAGAGACAAAATCTTGCAGTGGGGCGAGATAATTTCACTTGTTTCCTTCCTTGTCATTTTCTTGATACTAGATATTATTTCCAGATATTTATACTTGCACACAGAAAATTCCTGAGACTGCACTGGAAACAAATGGATTTATCTCACCCCATTGGCATTTATCTTCCACTTACTTTAAGATATTTTAAGATTTTAAGACAGAATGTGAGACTTAATGACTTAATTAAGATGGATATTTTTTCAGTGTGGAACTATTTTCACCAAATTCTGCCAAAGTGCCCCTGAGCAAGAGCACCAAACCTTCATATGTGGACCAACCTGCTACTGGAAACAAGCCAAACATAACAGACAGACAGTTGCTTGCAGTTGCGGTGGTATCTGTCCACATAAAAATTAACCATACATCTAAATGTATATGTTTAGCGAATACAATGTCCCTTACCAGCATGCTGCAGCTTGGCAGCGTTCTTCTTCACCTCGTCCTGAGAGCGTCCGTCTGTGATCGCTACGACAACCTTGGGGACGTTCCTCCTCATCCCGTTCTCTATAGAAAAGGCCTTGTCGTACGTGTGCTTCAGCGCCACTCCTGATCAACAGAGAAGCAGAGAAACAAACTTCAGTATCAAAACAGAAGCAGCTTGATTCAGTGGAATTAATATCGTAATCAGTGTCACTTTAATCGCCAATACACTGCAAAGAACGTCCATCTTAACGAGTCATCTAGTCTCATATTCAGCCTTCAAATCTTCTTGTTGTTAACCCAAGAGAGACATTCTGCAGTGAGGAGAGAGAACTCCACTGGTCTCTCCACTGCTGCTTCACTTGTTTCAGAGTGTCAGTCTGTTGAAAGCAGTCAGAATCAGGCAGATCACTGCTCTGCTGTCAACAACACGACTCTGACTCCACTGGATTCTTCAGGCAGGTTGATTTGCATTGGAAACAAGCGAAACTATGAAACACCCACTGGCAGATTTTTTCCACTTATTTTGAGGAAATTATGATTTTAGGACTCAATAATGGACAAAATATCTTGTTAAGGTGGAGATTTTTTACAGTGTATAATGCAAGTGCAGGACTTTGTGTTGAAGACATCGGTGTACAGACATACAGACACACAGGACGACAGACCACACAACAGACAGCAGACTACACATCTCATCATTGTGGACTGGACTGTGGGGCGTCTCCTGACCTGTTTTGGTGTTCCCTCCTCGGTAGGGGATGAGTTTAATAGAAGACAAAGCCACGCCCTTGTCGGTGTAGGCGTTCAGCCTGAACTCTGTCTTCGCGCTGTCGCTGTACTGGACGAACGACACCTGTGTCCAAAGTCACATGAGCAAGAAGTTAGGGCGTGATTTCAAAGCACAGCACAGCCTCGCTACTGCACACTGCAAAAAAATGACAAGTTGCCCAGTGATTTTACTTGTTTCCAGACCTATTTGGTGTATTTTGTCATATTTTTAGTCAAATTATCTCTCTGCACTTGATTCATGCCAATATGACTTCTTTCATCATAAAACAATGAAGCAAATCTGGAAACAAGAAACTTTCTCCAAGACAATTTCACTTTGACCAAGAAAATGTCCTGAAACAAGTTACATTCCCCTGAAAAAAAAGGAAAAATTTGTTGAAAAGTCCTAAAATAAGCTTGATAAGCTTGATAAGCTTTATATCACACTAACATTCAGCTGCATCAGTATTTTCACCACAAACCTGCATTCCTGTGGGTCCGATGACGTCAAAGGCGCCAATCAAGCCGTAGACAAACTGCACCACTTTCTTGAAGCTCTCCTCTCCGATACTCCAGGACCCGTCAATGAGGAAAACCACATCTGCCTTGGCACCTTTGCACACTGATTGAGTCAAGACAACAAGTCGTTGAGGAGCTTCAAAGTCGAGCGGCCAGACCGGAGGCAACATCACAAGCACCGGCCGAGAAAATGGCATCATCACATGGCATAATTAAGTTTGCAAGCTAGAGCGCATAAAACGCCGCCGAAAGCTTGCAGCAAAACAAAACGATTGAGAAAAATGACGTGATGGGGCTATGTATAGTAATTATGGGTTTAAATGACCAAGAAATTCCTTGAAAATACTGACAAAACAAGGAACATTTGGTCACCAGAAGGGTTGAAAGAGAGCTCTCTTTAATGGGTTTCTCTCCGACTAAAACGAATTGGGCATAAAGCTCTGAATAATCTTTGCCTTATGTGACGGAGCACACTTTGTAATCCTCTCTAATCCCTTCCTCCCAGTCGGAGATTTATAAACAAGTTTTACACAATACCTTACGACACAAACAGATTCTTTGGACTACGTCTCTCTTCCTTTTTCAACACCTAGGTTGTCAGTTCTTAATGGGCGTGTTCCAGTTCGAACGCCCCAGAGGGCTCAGAGCAACATGTGGCGGCTATTAATTCTCTGCTGGCACAACTCGCATCCAGGGGGGGAGTTAGCGTGCAAGTCTTCGCCTTGGCCAAAAAACGCTGCATTGAGCGCTTTCCAATCAGAGCCGAGCTTGAATGAAGAGACTCGATCCATTTAATTCTGGGTTGACCCGCCGTCTTCCCGGCTGAGAGTTACGGTCAAATGGGGAAAAGCTCTCTCGTCTTTTCGTCTGGAGTTTGTGAAAGTGGCACTGCAGTATGGAGTGCTGGGAGGATGTGTTGTACTTTTTGTGCAGTATAGTTCACTTCCAATTCAATCAGTTCAGGAGATAAGTTTTCTTTGAAATCCAAAAAACGGCAAATCCCCATAAAATAGTTCTCATATCCAATCTCGTAAGGTTCAATTTACATTTGCATTGAGTGAATTCAAAGTAGAGCTGAACAATTAATCCCAATATGAACTTCTGCAATTTCCAAATCTCAGAGGCTGCAGTTAATTTCTTCAGAGAGACTTTGGTCCAAACTGGATTTGTGAAGCAGGTGTGTTAGAGCTGCACGCAATCTCTGCTCCATGAATCAAAACCTTTAATCAGACTCAAACTCAGTAAATCCTGCACACATGTATTTTCTTTAACAAAATCGCTTTTCTTTAAACAATTTTAAAGTTCTAAAAAGTTTTTGACAAGAAAAAAACGTGATGATATGAATCACAGTTTAAATTGCAAGTGCAATATTCTGTCAAATAATCGCAATTTGATTTTTTTGGTCCATATCTTTCAGCCCCAATCCAAAGTGAATGAACCCTAATCCATTTACGCCATTTTGCTTCCCTAATTGAAGTAAACCGACTGCTTACTGGTGAGGATGCAAAATGGCCCCCTGTGAGACATAGGCAGATGGGAGCTGTGTTTATCAAGCGACAGCAAAGGATTGTGGGTGCCGTCTGGTGCTTACCTGCCCATGCGGGGGGGATGGTGGGGGGAGGGGTGGGAGTTGGTGGGAATGTTGGAACTGGAGTAGGCTTCATCACTTGAGGAAGAAAAAACAAAACACATTACAAACAAACTAAACAAACATACACTACCAAAAATCTGAAGTCTGGACACGTTGCATTTTTCTTTATTTTTACTACTTTGTCTAAAAACTCATTTCAAACATTTAAGCAGAAGCCTTTCGATCAGAACGGCTTTAAGAGAATGAGAAACACAGAACATTCAGTCAGGTGGGTCCAAACTTTTGACTGGTAGTGTATTAACAATAATAAAGGATGCAGTTATTGTTTGGGCCAGTCATTTAAAATGATGTTACCTAATGTGTCTATCGTATAAATGCATCAACCCTTCAGGTTTTCTCAAAATCAGACCAGTGGTGTCTGAGATTTGACTGCCTGGGACAATAAGAATAACGACTCCAACAATTTCAGCAGACTGGAGTTTTACCACACAAACATTTCTTGAAAGACTTATTTCTTTCTTCTTTTCCACTAAGGTTTGCCAACTCGCGCTCTGAAAAACGGAGGTTCTTTGGCTCTGCACATTGAGGTTTCTGCCTCTGAGAAATGTTTGTAGAACCAAACCTCCAGTCTGCACAGCTTCAGTTGAGTCCGGCTAATTCAAATGACACATTACATGACAAATTGAAAGGATCACAGACGTCATTCAGGGGCAGGCGGGACACTTACAGGTTCTCTCTTGGGTGCTGACGCCCGGTCCTTCCAGGTTGGGAGTCTGAACGAAGACGGTGGCGGTGTACAGAGCATCGGGGGAGAGTCCGTCAAAGCAGTACTGAGGCAGACCGGCCGGGATGGTGATCTCCTGCTGGCCTCTGCTGGAGGCTGCAGAGGGAAGAGACAACGGAGGACAGAGGGAGAGCGTCATGAGACCCAGGAGCTCCAGAGTTCTGGCCTAGATGTTCGTGAGTTCGTAGCCTGGTCCTGGTCCGTCCCTCCAAAGCGCTTTAATACCTCATTCCTTGTGTTCGCTTGTTCGTGTTCCTTTGTTAACTACGCCCAATGCTTTTAATTGGTTCTGAATCATTATGAAAGGTGTTAATGTACCGTCCCAAATCACAGAGAGACAGAGAGGTCTGCGGGGGTTTGGTAGGGTTATTGGTCAATACCAATGACTCAATGATTACTTCCCCAGGTGCTCAGACCTCTGGCGTTCCACTCTGACAATGCGGCCCGCTGGCTTGTAGTGCTGGCGACCCGCCTGTTGGCGACCCGGTCCATACTCTCTGCTTTGGGCTGTTTGGAGGGTTTGGGTCGTGCCAGAGACTTGTGTAGGAGGAGATCAGTTCTATCAATGTTGTTCCAATTCCTACTGGTTGCTGTTAAGAGTGCGACGGATTAGTTAAAGACCCCATGAAAGCTGTGGGGACGGTACATAATGCAGTGTGGGATCATTCAAAAGTCTGAACCAATGCAGTCAGGGAGAGAAAGGCAGTTTTATTGGATGGGAGGGGTGCAGAGGGGCGGGTTTTGTTCATTTTTATTGGTTAGAAAATGTATGTTTACGCCTCCTGGTGCAGCAGGTCACCATGAAAGATTCTCTGTTTTCCAGGAAGTAAAAGTAATGGGAGTTCATTTCATGGGAACTTTAAATATAATGCATGATTCAGGCAGGTGGCACCACGCAAGCCGGTGACCGTCCGTGTCGAAGCGTCCCGGAGGAACAAACCTGCCCAACAAATCTGTCAGGTCTGACCCGGCACTCTCACCCTTCCAGTGAAATGTTTATATCTGCACATGTCAAAGGAATGATATACAGGGAAAAGAGTATTTCCTATTTACACTGTGAGCTCCAGTACGAACAAACAAACAAAGCCTGTTTACTGCTGATACAGCTGCTGGACGATCGCTACTCCTCAATGTCCTGCTGTCTGAGTGAGCAACCCTTAAGTAAGCAGGGTTTCATCATTTTCTGCCGAATCGCAGGAATCCTACAGCCCCGGTGATGCAATAGCCTTCAGGATAAGCTCTTTAATGTCAACAAGCTATGATCCAACTCACTTAAGGGAATCTAAATTGTTCTAGGAAAATCCGCAACCCTTTTGGTCAAATCCACTCCAAAACAGTGGCCCTCATTCATCAAGACAGAAGATACACACAGACTTACGTATAACAGAGAGCGCTGTTGATAACATTTAATCCCTAAAACATTTCAACTGGATATTAGACAATACTGAGTCTTAAAAAACTGAGAGCATCCATATGCCCTGCTTCTAAAAGCACGTGTTTCCATGCCTTTTAACTGTTCGAATAGGGAGGAAATATTGCTGGACATGGAGTGGACCCATGGCCTTGGAAGGCTGCATCACTCACGATTCCCCCGCTCGCTGTGTTTCCACTTACTCATCTCACCACCGTCTCCAACCACTGTTTGCATTTCATCTTGAGAACAAACAGTTGACTTATTTGTTAACTTGAGAGCGCTGTCTGCTGCCTTTTATTTGGGACGCTCTCCGGATTCTCGGGCGGAGGACTTGCCGATCCTCTGGTAGTGGTTATCTCCGCCATCTGTCTCTCACGCTAGCAGACCCATATTTATTCTGGCAACCTGTCACGGCGGCCCGGATGGCTAATGACTACCATATAGATATTTAAATATTGATGCTGCTTCCCCCGGTTTTTTCCCGTTCTTTAACTGCTAACCCGCGTCCCTGTGCGAATACGAACCAGATGGAATTCAAAGGCCCTGCAGTAATTAAAAAGGATGTAATCTTTGCAGACAGAGACACAATTAAAGCTCGGTGGTCGGATGCTTTCAATCCCGGCCAAAACTTGCATCCTGCTTCAAGAAATAATCACGGGGGGGTGGGGGCTGAAGATAAACAGTCTAGACGCGATTCCAACAGCCAGCGCAAAACCCGCTCCAGTCCGCTGGATGCTGTGAAGCGTCCGCCTGAACTCGTCAAGAGGATCTGCAGCATCCATGACCGCAGAGGTGACCTCATCTGGAGACGGGCCCTCAGACATCTGCTGGGAGTCTTATTTCACACGTTGCCGCATGCATCACCTCAGACAAGTCATCTCCTATAAGGATCTAGCGGTGCAGGCGGACCACACCACCGTCTTCAGGTGCGCACATGACTCTAATGTCTTTGTAGTAGCGAAACATCTTTCTTTCGGGGCCAGCAGCGAGCTACAGAGGAGTAACTGCTACTTCTGTTGTCAGGGCAAAGTTCATTCATTGCACTATTTAAAATTGGTTGCCTGTAAACAGTGTTGGGCAGAAATGTAATTACTTATAATGAGTAATGAGTAGTGTAAGGGATCAGGGTTAGGATTATAATTTCAAATTCAGCAATTACATCAGTTACTAATCCCAGTAACGCTCCATTACTGCGTTACTTTTTTCCAAATCCCTGTGTGTGTTTTCCTCATCTGCTGTTGGCTAAAAAAATCAAAACAAAAGATGGGAGGGTGAGGGATAGACGCAGACTTTCAGCAGCTGGAAGTTTTTCCATTACTTTGAATTGATCTCAGTCAAGGATGTAAAGAACATTCTGGTCTGTTGTAAACTTTGTGTGGCAGCAAAACTCTTTCCAGAGAAAAACACAACATTGGATTTATCACAGCATCTGATACACACCACAGCCATGTGAAAAACAAGGCGCCGCTGCTGCCAGTGAAACACAAAGTAATGGAACAAGGAATGGAACTAATTACTGCTGCTGTTGAGGAATTAGTAACGTAATGTGATTACTTTTTAAATGAGAAATAAGTAAAGAGTAATTGATCATATTTTCCGAGTAACTTGCCTGTAACATAGCCAGCCTAGGAACTTCAACTTTTTCTACTGTTGCTCTCACTATAAGTCGTTCTGGACAGGAGCATCAGCTAAATGCATGGAACGTAATGTAAACTGAATTCTGATTTCGTTTCTCCTCCTCTGTCTCTAGTTGTATGGAAGTGCAGACGATCTGTACGGTCAGAAGCAGAGTGGGAGGATTCAGACTTACAGTCGGTGGGGTTGAGCTTGATGCGGTACGAGGTGGCGGCTCGGTGCGGAGACCATTTGATGCAGAACTTGTCGTGGCCGACATCGTAGGTCTCAATGTTGGTCACATTCAGGTAAACTGCAGGGAGGAAACAGTCTCAGGAATGGGATGACCATGTAAACTTTGAGTATACACACAAACAAGACTATCTTCAGGGTTCCTACATACAAATTTTCCAGGACGATCTCATGAATTAGAGTCCAGATTTCTTGACCAATATTTGTCTGAACCTTCAAATTTAGCTTTTTTTTTGTTGAAAATCTGAAAAATATGATCCAAGATCTACTTTTGGTAAGGTACAACTATGAACTTCAATTCTCCATGACATCTCCAAAACGTTTTGAATATCTTTCCATAACTGTTCTGGGCCTGGACAACATAATTTTCAAATTTTATGAAAATAGGAACCCTGCATTTATGTATTTATTTAACCTTTATTTTACCAGGTTGTCTCACTGAATTGCAATCTGTTTTTCGAAAGAGACTTGGTCCAAGAAATGGCAGTGCCAGCAGCAATGTCACATGTCACAATACATACAAAATTAGACACAAACATGCATAATCACATAGCCTGACATTGCCAGACCAGTTCTGTCGGAGCAAATAAAACATGAGCTCGCAGATTTGTCAGGTTCCCAGGCTAATAATCACATTAAAAATCTAGCGGAATCAGGGCGGGGATCGAGCCCAGGCCCGGATCTGAAACCAGACCCCAAACAGAAAGGAGAGAGAAGAGAAAAGAGATTTGATTTCCAGTGTGTTGGGGTGCAGGTACGTACGTGTGGTCCCCTGTCCGGGGAGCGCTCCGCTCGTTCCCCCGCTGTACTGAGCGAACACCTTGACATCGTACGTGGTGCCGGGCAGGAGGTTGTGCAGCGTGTACGAGGTCACGTCGCCCACAAACACATCCAGATTCTGGTCTGTGCCTACAAACACGAACACAACAAACACAACGTGAGGGAATGTGCATGACTGAACGGTCTATAATTACTATGTTGTTGTTACATGGACTGCATTTATATAGCGCTTTTATCCAAAGCGCCCTGCACATGCCTACAATCACCCATTCACACACATTCACACACTGATGGTGGCACGCAGGGTGCTGGCGCAACCATCAGGAGCAATTTGGGGTTGCCCAAGGACAGTTCGACATGCAGACTGGAGGAGCCGGGGATCGAACCACCGACCTTCTGATTAGTGGACGACCCGCTCTACCTCCTGAGCCACAGCAGCCCCGGCTGAATTTTTCACTCATCCACTTTTCACTACAACCTTCAAATAAAACATCATGAAATAA
>OMOV01074376.1:12157-37235 GCA_900312565.1 Beryx splendens | reverse complement strand
TACTTGTAATGTGTGATGTGGCAAAGTGTGTGTATGTGTGTGCGTGCGTGCGTGCGTGCGTGTGTGTGTGTGTGTGTGTGCATGCATGTGTGTGTGTGAGAGAGAGAGAGAGAGAGAGAATGGACTATATTATTAGTTTTTTGTTTGTCTAACTGCCCCCCATACAAAAAATCTTCGGTAATTTGGTAAACATAAAACAACACCCAGAGGTCGAATGCATGTTCTCACCTCTCCAAATGAACCGGACTTGCGGTGTAAACGCACCATGGTTCGTTAAAACGGACCAAACAGGGTAGGTGTGAAAGCCCCCTGACTTGAACTGCCCATTAATGATCGAAGACAGCTCCCAAATTTCTATAGGGCCTAACAATCTTCTTTTTCATTTGAAGTCATAGGATTGAGATTTGCCCATTTGCCCCTGAACTGTCCAAGATGATGAAATTAAAACGATGATGAAATGATGTAAACTTTATAATTTTGTGAAGGCTGGATTTTCCCTTGAAGTGAGCAGACCTATATGTGGGAAATGGCGTTGTCACGTACTGGTAGAGTACCTGTTGCCGGGAGAGCAGGAAGGATAATGAAGGGATAAAGAATGCATGTGCAGTGTGTCACGTTCCCTCTCCTTTGATTCCAAGGCCCAGCCTATTCACAACCACCTGGGCAGGCCGTGTTAATAAAGAAACATGATGCTACTGGCTGCAATCAAAGCCCCTTCAGCTCATTTCCTGAGTTCCCTGGCATTCTATCTCATGTCAACAGAATCACAATGAAACTTTCCCCTCGTGTTGCCTAAATATCAAAGACACTGACGTTTCCTGCTCACCGGCAGTGAACCGGTGACGCTGATGCTTTCATTTGCCCGTTTCCCCCCGCAGCCGTTCACGTGTAGTTCTGCTTCTCTATCCTTTTTGTTACATAATTGTAATGATAACAAACTAGACAGCAAAGATGCACGACCTTTGTTAATGACTGTGCCGGTTTATTTCCATCAGCTGTCGTCCGTCACTAACAACAAATAGAAACAGCGTGCGTCATCCACGGTCGTCTTCCATGAGGAGTGCTTGGTGAGAAAAAAAAGAGTTAATTCCATATGATAGGCTGCACATCCCAAGAGGCAAAGGTGATAGAGTTCATTTTGAGCTGCACAAACAGCGGCAGTGTCTAAGCAGTGTGACACGTTTCATTTCAATGTAATTCTCAAAGTGAGGTGCTGTGCAATGTAAGCGTTCAGACATTATTTTTGGGTTGTGTTTTTCGTTTATTGTATTGAATAATTATTGTGTTATTTGGGGATAAAACATGTACTGGAATGCTACTGCTGGAACACAAGATGCAAATGTTCCCTTAATTGATCTGGCAAACTTCCTGAATGAATAATTAAAACCCATAAAAAAAAGACGTGTGGATTAAATGCGGAGTTTAACCACACAATATTTTTAATAACCTTTTCCCCCTAAAAAGTGATGCACAACTGTATCTCTTCTGTATCACCTTTGCATTTTTTTGGTCACACTTTACAACGAGGGTGCATTAATTAACTGTTAGTCAATGCTTAATAAGCATTAAATAAGCCTTAATAACAGCCTTGACCGTAAGCTTGCTCTAACCTTAATCTTCATGCCTCAACCCAACCACAATACCTTATTAACATGAACACCATTAGTAAATGATTGCTAGACACATTAGTTAACTGTTAATTAAGGGTTATTAAGCATTAAATAACCCTTAATTAATGTGCCCTTATTGTAAAGTGTTACCATGTTTTTTTTAAATTTTATTGTCCCTCTCTGTTTTGAATGTGGCAGGCGTCAGTGTACAAAAGGACAGAACAGGATGGAGCTGCACCCACATCCCGTTCTGTCCTTGTTTACACTGACGCCTGTCACCAAGTGGCATATGCTGCTGTTTGTTCTGCAATGAAAGAATCGGAGCTAATTAAAGAGACCGAGGCCTCCTTCAGGAAGTCAACGTAGGCAGGAGACCATTCACCGCTCCGACAGGGTTAGTTGTTCAAACACCGTTCGGTATCGGGTGAAAGACTGGAATTCTATTGATGAAGTGATATCGTAAGACCTTGGATTCTTTATGGAAATTCAAATAACACAGGCATTACAATCAGGGTGGAAAGAGCGCCCAAACATCGTACTCAAGTAGAAGTACTGTTTGCTGAAATATGACTGAAGAGGAAATAAAATGTACTCAGAAATACTTAAAAATACACAGTTCCATATGATCTTTCCCATGTACTGTCATTTAAAAAGGATGAGGACAGAGTTCAGTATGTGATATTGCACATATATTATTAGATTTGTGATTTTAAAAAATGAAAATGCTTTTCCCTATGATTCAGTAATGTTATGACACTGATGTTTCATTTGCTATTAGCTCTCCAGCCTAGCTAGCAAACCTTGCAAACTAGTTATACAACAACCAAGAAAACACAAACCAATAAAACTGCAGCTAGATGGATGTTAATTAAGCTACTATCATCGATACGTTTGAGGATTAAAGTTACAATTAGTTGACTTTTCCTCCATGTGCTTGGCAGGTTTGATGCAGACAGAATTTACAATTTTACAATTACAATTTTTGCTTACCGAGAGTCTACAAACGTACTCTGCAATGGATTTATAATATAGCCAAGTAAAATACATTAGTCAAAATATACTTAAGTATACAAAAAAGATACTCAATTACAGTAACAAGTGTAAATGTAATTAATTACTTCAGCACTTGATTATAAACAAACATGAGATGATTCTAAACTTTACATAAAAAAGCTTCCCGTTTTCTTCTGAAGTCAAACACAAACTAAAACTCTTATAAGAGCAGAGGGAGCGACAGGCCTACAGACTGTTAGAATAAGTGCATCTTATACTGTTGCTATACGGTGAGTTGTGGTGGTGAAGACTGGGAATGGGTGAATGAGTTCAAACCCCTGTGTCGACAAGTGCTGTGACCTCTGACCCCCTGTGGTCAGAATTGCCTATGGGTATCAATAGAGTATCACATTATGCTGATGATACTACTTCTACTAATAATAACAACAATATGATAGACGCTTGGTGAGGTTGGTGCAGTTCTGATGCTTGATACAGCGCCACGAGTGAGATTAGCCAGGAGGAGCTCTCGCAGCTCCATGTTCAGACACTGTCAGTATAAATCCGTCTGATTAAAGTGAACAGAATTGGGCCAGGGTGCCTGGAAAGCCAGGCGGCTCTTCCGTGGCCCAGTTTCCTCAGCAGGAGTTTGCGTTGTGGTAATGAGATGGGTGAACGTAATGAGCACTCTCATCCCGTCTCACCCCAGTGAAGCAGAAGAGCCTCATCAGGAGCCACAACAAAGGCAAAGTAAAAGCCTGCTGCCCACCTCTGTAGACCGCTAATCTACATCGAGTCCAGTTGTGTTTAAATATATGCAAGCTCAGCTATAACTAGCCTCTACAGTACAGTTTACATACATTGTTAATGAAAACAGAGTAAATCAATTAATTAATGAAGCACAAAATTACACTGCACATTTTGAATGCAGTGAGTGTGTGATAGGAAAGGATTTTATGCACAAGAGGTAGAAGTTTTCAATTCATAGCATGAATTGCTATCAAGAGATGGACTAGCGGTGGTGAGAAGTGAACGACCTAAATCTTCTTCCTGGAAAATGTTCATGCCTGAGTGAATTATTGCGTCACATTTCTCCCCCCTGAAGCACCGTGCACTAATTATCCAAAGACCTCCGTCCAGATACACAAAGACAGACGTGTCACCAGGAGAGCCGGCGACAATGAGGCGTCTTATTCATGCTGCGTTCTCCAACCTCATCGAACTGCTCAGAGGCTTGAAGCATCTCGTAGCGCCTGTGTCAATTACCCTCTGAATGGCAGACCAGAGACGTGCTGGAGGGCACGTGCCACATCACATTCATTTATGTATGAGTCAGGACTAACTTGTTTTTTCAGCCTGGGGAAACAAAAGGATTAGGTATGTTATAGTCTCTGGAGTCATATTTATTGCAGAAAATCTCAGTCAGCTAGTAGAATTGAAAGTGCATTTTTAAAAGAAATATTCCATAGATTTGTAAACTGGATGCAGCAAGAAATCCAGTTAGCACCTGCCTCTTATAAGACATAAAATGAAGGAGATGTGGTCCAGGCATGAGAAGATCAAAGACTGGGACACAGCATCTGCAGCATAAAAGTGATGTCTGTGGCCATTTAATTATAAGCAGACCTGGTTGTGGTGCTTGGTTCCTGGATCGCAGAGGGCCACATCAGGGCTTCAATCATCAATGGGCAGAATCATAAACTTCAACTTTATGATGGGTATTGCAATGAAATACCAATGGCAATAAAATTCCCTCATGTGCTTCTGGTCTTTATCCCACCCCTCACCCCTTTTTCTCACCCTTACATGAGAAAACATGTGAAGATATTTAAATTGCAGTCTTTTTTACAGGGGGCTGGCCGTTCTGTAAAGGTCGGTCCTGCTGCAGCACTGCTGTCTATAACACAACATCAGACAGCAGACCAGCCCGTGTTTCCCCTCACTCGCCTCAGTCCCAGAGAAGAGGAAGTGCCCTTCATTTCCTCCTCAGTTGTGTAAAGCTTGTGTCCGTGTCACGAGTGACACAGGCCAGAGACCACCTGAGAGAAACATCATGCGCATCAGCCACATGTATCGCCGTCCTACAGTTGTGTGGAGCCGAACGTATAAAGGCAGGCTCTCTCATTAGTTATTTTCTTCAGAAGAATAGGCCTCACCTGTCACGTTTGTAGGTGACTAAGACTTAAGGCCCTGCGGGGTTTTAGCCCTCCTTCATCCCCACTCTACTTCAGCTGAGTTGTCTGAGCCCCTTTTACAGTGATTTTCCTGATCTCATTCAACAGGCTCGCAGTGTTGAAGAAAGAAAAACATCCAGATTATTCGAGTCGTGTGCATGTGAACCCATGGGTGCTTACAGTGCAAAGGAGTGGATTGTGAAAGGGGGGCGGTGAACAGTGAAGGCAGAGTGGGCTAAGATTGAATCCTCTTAAGCCTTGACCTCTTCTGGGTCTCAAGGTGTCAACAAACACTGGAAAACAAAGTATAGAAAAGTGCCAGTATGCTGTGATGAAAACCTGTGTCCATAGTGACTTATCTGTATTAAACAGGGTTTTTAAAAATCTCAGATGGGACATTTTTCACTATTTAGTCTCAGTAAGTCTACTAAAATATCTATTTTACCCATATCTTATTTTTCAACAAAGGCTTTTAGGACTTTGTCAACTATATTGAAGCGTCTATTAACAAAAGCAGCCTAATTCATACTCTCAGTGAACAGAAGTTTGTGGTTTGATCTCATTAGAGATTCCCGGTGTTTCAGGCCTTTGGGCAAAATAAAAGGCAGCCTTTTCCCCCAATGACGTGAGCGTTGCTGCTCTTTTTCCATTTGCTGTTGTGGGTGAGATTATTGCTCCCCGGTGCCCCCTCCCTATTTCCTCCCTGTGGTTAAATAGCAAAGCGCGCTGCTCCTCGGGGTAGACAGCCCACTTTACATAGCTGGTTTTTCTAGTTAATCCACCCAGGAGAGGTGCATAAATAGGCAGAAAGCAGCACTTCGACATGTATTCAAACAAAATCGAGGGACCACGCAGGGGAAGGTCTTTTGACTCCATGAACATTGCCTTTGAGGAGAAACTGCTGAACAACGAGGTAAGGACTTCTTCTGAAAAAACAAGAAAAGAAAAATATTAAAGAGTACATTAGATTGAAATGAAATAGACTTTAACCAATCTACCAGCGGCACTGATATTTTACTGTGTCCTGTAAGAGCTTCTGTGTCTAACCCGAGGAGCTGCATGCTGTTTTCTTCTGCTTGGCTCTTTCATTAAGACCACTATTTTTATTTGACAGTCATGGGGAGTTAACGCGGTCTGGGTCTTCTTAATGAATAAGCCTTCAATTCGTCATCGGCGCAGATTAATTTAAGCCGTTTTGTGGTAATAAAGTGTGCGTCAAAGCGTTAAGAAGGCTAAAGTGGGATACCTCTGAGTTTCACGGTGAGAAAAACAGCGTGATAGCTTTGTGCAGTAAACATCCTCCTCTGATTTCCATAGTAAAAGAGAGATAAACTATGATGTCTCAGGTGTAAAAGGAGACCGACAGTCGCCAGGTTTCTCTGGGGATACGAGTTTGTTTTCTGGAGCTGCGCTGAACGGGAAAGTGCCGACTGTGTGATTTCTTATTTGAGGTTTGGGACAGAGGTGCTCTTGCTCACCAGTCGGTCCGTGCATTGTCATAAGAATAATTTATTCTTAAATGCAGTGCCTTTCCATTTCAAGGGTGCAAACCGTGTAAAATTAGCAAAGAAAAAATAAGCTGACAAACAAATAAAACGATTATATTAATAAAAAGACAGGCAGCCAGACAACATATTGTCTAAACTAATTTTCTAAAGCTTGAGCAGTTGATTTAAAGAAAACAATCCGAATTTATAATAATAATAAAAATTGGTATTATTATTTATAATGCAAGAATAAAGGTTTTTTAGAATTGGAGCAGCTTCACAGCAACGCACAAATCTTTGTGATAGACATAATTGTAATGTCTATCTCAAAAAAACGCAAAACAGTCTACATAAGTTCAGTAATCAGTAATTGAGTGAACATAGTGATATGTTCCAGTAAACTGAGCTTATGACTTAAATTTGGGGGTTTTGATAACACTTGTCAATTTGGAAGGAATAAACAATTTAATTGGGGTGCAGCAGGTGGACCCACAACAAATATCAGCCACTTTATGATAAATGCGCGTTGGCTTGATGAAATGCTGCCTAATGTGGTGTAAGATTACCACCCGGAGGCAGCTAATAATAGGCTTCCCGCTGTCTAAATGAGCTTGCTCTAAGGCGCTTCCTGGAGACAGAGACAAGTTCATCTTCGTTAAACCGAGACGCAAAGAGTTGACCCTGGGAACCGACCCGGGCTTGTCTCCATGCACTAATGCCTTCAGGGATATTACTGACAAGGGTCCACCGACAGCCGGTCTGCCGTGCGGTCTCCACAATGCTGGAAGGGCGAAACATGGTAGGCCGCAGTGAATTTAACTCAATTTAACCAATGCTTGTGACCGGCCTGTGCGCCACTTCCCTTCCACTAATAAAGAAAAAACGTTTTGTTGAACAGACTAGGTCTATGTTTCGACAGGAATTCATAATGCAATTGTGCATAATATCAATAACGTACAGTATGCTAATATAAAAGTGTCTTGAGTGCTTTTAATCTTTAAAAAAATCGGAAACGTGCCTTGCAGGCTGTGGTTCAGAAACACGCTGCAGTGCCCTAACAAAAACTATTACAGTTTTGCTACGATATTGGTATAGTATACTTTAAAATGTATTATAGGATTGCTGTAGTTTTTCCCTAAGCGTGCACACAGTGCAGTCTCTGCGTCAGCGCGTGTCGCTGTCCGAGGTGCTGAAATGGAGGAAAAGCGAGAGAGAGAGAAGGGGGCGCGCGGGGGGGTGGGGGGTGTTAGCTTCGTGTGATCCACTAATCTCAGCTCACTGACTGAGTGCACAGCGTACATGCTTCTGCATCTGCATTATTGTTTTTGTCAGTTTGCATGCTCGGATCCAACCGAGAGTTTTTTCAAGGATCACAGCAATAAGGCGCGAGGACTCTCACCTTGCATTCCTTTCTATGTGTTGCTTGCATTGCATGTTCATAGGGTTTTTGGTTGGCTAGATGCTCATTAAGTGATTAGAAGTTCATTCAGGCCATTACTTCTCCTGAACAGCGGTTGTGCATGAGTGTCAGCTTAACCCAATGTTAGATACATAGAGGCTACATCAGTTCTTTTAAAAAACCTGATACCTTCATTTCGATTCACAAACACAACATACTTAATTGTACAACACTTTTCAAGAGTTAACTGAAAGCGTGCAGCACAGAGCCTGATAGCTTTACCAGAGCTAAATATATTCTGGCATATGTTGTCATGAGAATTAGGCTACTTTTATCCCAGCATTCATGCTGTCAAAGTGGGACTCACATTTCTAAAATGGATATATCTGCAATGCTCAACAGCTGAATATCTCCCCATAAGTCAATATGAAAGGAGCACAGACATCGCTTGTTGAATCATGGTGCTATGATGACAAATTAAAATCTAACTATCATTCATGACGGTTTTCAGATAAACAAATCAACCTTCACAAAAATTGAAGAAAACACTGAAAAGAAGAACACACCAGAGAAGGGGAGAGCAGCAATAATCTTTTCCCTGAAGAATGAAGTGGGAGGACTTGTAAAGGCACTCAAACTTTTCCAAGTGAGGACTGAGTTATTATACTGGTTCCTGTAGCCTCTATCTATCTATCTATCTATCTATCTATCTATCTATCTATCTATCTATCTATCTATCTATCTATCTATCTATCTATCTATCTATCTATCTATCTATCTATCTATCTATCTATCTATCTATCTATCTGTCTAACTATAATACAGTATCTACATTATATAAGTTGAATTGTATCATTTATCAACGTGCTGTAAATGTGAAAGATAATGTAACGTAAAAAAAACTAATTGACAATGTTTTTTTTTGTAGGAAAACCACGTCAACCTTGTGCACATAGAGTCCAGAAAATCCAAAAGACGCAACTCTGAGTTTGAAATCTTCGTGGACTGCGACAGCAACCACGAACAGCTGAATGAAATCATCCAGCTGCTGCGTAAGCATGTGAACGTCGTGGACATGGAGCCTCCAGATAACTCCTGTCTGCTTGAGGAAGGTAGGCAAGCCATGAACAAAACGCTGCAGACAGACAGACAGACGTTTATGATCCGCGTTACAATATCCTACATCACCTGATGTATTTATTTTTTTCTTTTCAGATATGGATAATGTTCCTTGGTTCCCAAAGAAAATCGCAGACTTGGACAAGTGTGCTAACCGCGTTCTGATGTATGGCTCAGATTTGGATGCTGATCACCCGGTATGTAGCAGACGAATAAACCTCCGTCTATAGGTGTTGACTAAACATGTAAGCTCCTGAAGGTTACAGCATTCTCATATTCTTGTATGTTTTTCTCCATCAGGGTTTCAAGGACAACGTCTATCGGAAAAGAAGAAAGTACTTCGCTGATCTTGCCATGAGCTATAAACAGTGAGTGGACAGTTAAATATCTGCTTTGTTTTTTTTTTATATTTCCAAAACATTCATTTTACGGTTCCTAATAGAAATGATTGTGCCTTGTTCCAGCGGGGATCCCATTCCTCGTATTGAGTTCACAGAGGAGGAGGTGAAGACTTGGGGTGTCGTATACAGGGAGCTCAACAAGCTGTACCCCACCCACGCCTGCCGGGAATACTTGAAGAACCTGCCTCTGCTGTCCAAACACTGTGAATGTCGGGAGGACAACATTCCTCAGCTGGAAGATGTCTCACGCTTCCTCAAGGGTAGGTTGCACTTACTCAATAAAACATGTTTCCTTTCACTTCAAATACAAAATCAGGAACATAACTGTCTTTGAATTGTTTCAGTTCTGTAAGTTCTACCCTAAGGTCCCTCATGCAGGACCACCACTGCAAACACGTTTCACGGCCAAGCTTTGTTCAAACCCACAGAACTTTATTTTAAATTCTAGTTAAGATCCTAAGGTTTCTAAAGATACCAGATATGTCACGCTTAATTACAGCATCGTGTGTATAAAATAATGCACGTTTAGATTTTTCCATTTGATGTAATGGTGCAGTGATTAAAAAAATGGCGCCTTGGGTTTGAATATGTCACTCAGTATCAGCAGCTGTAGCTTCAAAGAAGCATTGGAATGAGCAGATACAGATTATGTATGTGATGTTGTCGTACAGTAAACAACTGTCTAACTTTGAAGGTGCTTAAGGGGAAATTTAAGGGGAAGCTCAGGGTGCGAGGGAGATAAGTCACTCATGTGTGTTTTCCAATGCCTTATCTTCTCAGAACGCACTGGATTTACCATCAGGCCTGTGGCGGGCTACCTGTCCCCCCGAGACTTCTTAGCTGGTTTGGCCTTCCGTGTTTTCCACTGTACCCAGTACGTGCGCCACAGCTCTGACCCCTTATACACCCCAGAGCCGTAAGTAACATCACATTAATTAAGAAAAGAGGCGTTGATGAACAGCAATGCTCATATAAAGCTACGGGCCCTAACATCCTGCTGTCTTTCATCATGTAGGGACACATGCCATGAGCTGCTGGGACACGTCCCGCTGCTCGCAGAGCCGAGCTTCGCCCAGTTTTCTCAGGAGATTGGCCTTGCATCACTTGGAGCCTCCGATGACTCGGTCCAGAAACTGGCCACAGTAAGTGATGCTGCTGCCCAGGAGGATTTAGCCAAATCAATTCAAGTAAGATATTTTAAAATTTAAAGATCAGAGTAATCATTTTTTTTCTGTTTTACTTGATCCTGTGTTTCAGTGCTATTTCTTTACGGTGGAGTTTGGCCTATGCAAACAGGAAGGGAAGCTACGAGCGTATGGGGCAGGGCTGCTGTCCTCCATCAGTGAACTTAAGGTAAGTTTAAAGGGAACCTACAGTGGGAAAAGCGGTTGATAATGGAAGTAGATGATGCCAATTATTTATTTAAGAGAGGAAAATATATGTAAATTGGCATATTTGACCAAAAATATAAATCTGTAACAAAGTATCTGTAATGTAATGTTAATCAAATGAGCCAAGTTTATGCAGAATGTGTGCCAGTGTTTACATCCAACATTTGCACCTTCTTTATTATGTTTTCTTCTCTTACCCACAGCATGCACTCTCTGGTAATGCAAGGATAATGCCTTTTGACCCCAAAGTTACATCCAAACAAGAATGCATCATCACAACCTTTCAAGACGTCTACTTTGTGTCAGACAGCTTTGAGGAGGCCAAAGTCAAGATGAGGTGAGCGACGGTCTAAAAGTGTCGAATTATAGCGATGACAGTCATCTAAAGTCATCTCGTTGAAAAAATGTACAAATAGCTACACTTCAGATGAATGGTAATGTAATTGCCACTGTAATTAATGTTGAACTTTATCTGAAAACTGTATCTTCATATTCATTGTAGGGAGTTTGCCAAGACCATCAAGCGCCCCTTCACGGTCCGATACAACCCCTACACCCAGAGCGTGGATGTGCTAAAAGATACTCCCAGTATCAACAGTGTGGTGGAGGAGCTTCGACACGACCTGGACATCGTCGGCGACGCCCTCAGCCGGCTTAACAAGCAGCTGGGAGTCTGACTGCCCCGAGATCCAGTTCCAGTTATCCACTTACAATCCGTCAAAGCTCGCCATGTCCATCCCCCAGCACTGCTCTAGACATACTGCTTGTAGCTCGCCCCTCGTCAGTACTATGAATGTGCATTGCTTTTGGCAAAACGCCCCATTGTTCCCACTGTATAGTATGTAGGCTTTGTACAATTTACTGAGACGCGTTGGGTTTAGCCATCGACATTGGTAAACTGAACAAACCCAAGGGACTGTTTAACCCGAGACACTGCTTTGCTTCAGTCTTACTTGGCTGAATTGGCTTCTATATTGCATCAAGCAGATCGTGCGCTTTCATGGTACGTAACAGCCGTGGTTAACTGTCCATGATGAAATATCCCCAGATATTACAAACTCTGAAGTGCTCCGTCCCCATATTGTTAAAGCTACTGTTGTATATGTCCATGTGAAAGTTTTTTGTAATTCATTTCATCGTTATGATTCTTCCCATTTAATTCTCTACACTTCAGTGGTGTATGAAATGTACCTTGTTTGTATTCATCTGGTGTAGGTATCATGTTCCTTTTTGTGTGCTGTTGCTGGAGTTTATGAAGGTGAATATTGGTATTGTGAGAATGTTTTCTTGACTGATTGTGACAGAATTGGTACCCTGTTTCATTTTACAGTGATGTTCAAAAATACCTCCTCTTGAAGTGAAATATAATTGTAGTACTCCTAAAAACACAACAAAACATTATTTTTCTACTGTAAAGAAATGTAGACTATGAGTACACTATGTATCGGATTATAAAAAAAATAAAATAAAATGTGCATTGTGATTTCACTATGTGTCTTATGGTCTGGTATCTATTGTATTATTACTGTTTCCTATCCTTATGGCGGTGGTTTGGTTATGGAAACTGAGGTTGTAATCTGGATGCTGCTGCTGCTTGCTGACGACGATGATGATAATTATAAGGATGGTGATGACAATGGCTATGACGACCATGATGATGATGATGATGATGATTATAAGATGACAGTTCTGTCTCATCTCAACTTCAGTCTGAATGTTGAATGAATAATTATCCCCAAGGGCCTGAAAGCCACGTCACCTTACTAAGAGTAGCACTTCATTAAAAACCCTATTTAAAATGGCTTTAAATAACCTCACTCAACACTCAAGGCGCTGGATCAACATCCAAAACCTGACCAATTGCTCCTTGGGCCGAGTCCTATCTGTCCACCAAATTCCATGAGGATCGGCTCCTAAGTTTTTGACACATTCTGCTGTCAGACAGGCAGACAAACTAGCCTACAGGGGGCGAGAACAACCTCCTGGGCGCATTTTTTCCCCTAGGATGGCAAAGGAATGACCCGCCCTACTCTGCCTCTGATTGGCTTACCCTCGCCCTAACCTTAACCAATCATCACTCCTCACGCCTAAACTTAACCAACCCAACCAACGAAGCCAACGAGTACTAGCCAATCAGACGCAGAGTAGGGCGGGTCATGCCTTTGCCATCCTAGGATTTTTTTTTTGCCTCCTGCGGGGAGAGCGCAACTGCTTCACGACACTGTCGTAAAGCGTATTGGCTAGTAGTCAAGTAGTGGCTATCAGGAGAGGTAATCCATGGAAACGAGTCCCCGGACAGAGTTTTGTTTACACGCGTGGGTAAGTTTACAACATAACATGATAACTTATTGTGTTATTAGCTCATGTGTGTAGTTTAATACACAATAATCTAAGATACTCACCACCAGAGGAGTGACAGTTCACGTGCGAACGATAACTTTAACTTAGTGTTGTTTTGCTAGCCAGCGAGCGAACCAGCATTGTGCAACCACAACAAACTTCCGTTAAAATTAGCAAACTGAACACAAGCAGTGTTTAGCCTGTATGCATGCGTGTTTGTGAACATACAGGGAGCCAACAGCTACGGCCAGCTGGGACAGGGACATGTGGAGGACCTGTCGGTGCCGAGGCTGTCGGACACCGCGGCTCTTCATGACACAGCGGTCCGGGTAGTCCGTGGAGGCGGAGGGCATTCCGTGGCTGTCACCGGTACTGTAGGTTCCCACGCTGCGCTCTCACTTCAGCGGTTACTGTCTGTGTCTGTGTCTGTGTCTGGGTCTGGGTCTGTGTCTGTCTGCGGTAACTTTGTTCAGTAATGGAAACCAAGTCATAAAGTCTGGTAGAGAGACCGGACTCCCCCTCCTGGGTGAATAAGTTATTGCTACATTTTAAATAACACACCTTTTCTAGGCTCTGCATAAGCGTTGCATCAGAAACTGACCAGCCGTAAATTGGCCAAATGTGGAGCTATTCTCAGTCAACAGGCAGTCAGAAGAGAATTGTGGGTTTACTTTATTTTGTAGTGTTTTCCCCCAGTTAGACAGTTAGGCCTTTATAACATATTTAACGCATACCAGTGTTTTCTTTTGTAAGAAGTAACTCCTTTTACTCAGAGTACATTTTAAGAAAAGTTACTATTTACTTTTACTTAATTAGATTTTTACACTAGTGATTTTACCTCTGCTTAAGTAAAATGTCAGCATAGCAACTACTTCTACTTGAATAGAATTGGTTGGTTAATGATCTGTGTGATTGATGCGGTACGTTTTGTACTCCACAGAGGATGGAAAGGTGTTTGTGTGCGGACAGAATCACAGAGGACAGCTGGGCCTTGGCCACACCGCAGACGTCTCCACGCTTCACCTCTGTCCTCACCTGAGTCAGAGGGTCACAGATGTTTCCTGTGGTTGGGACTTCACTCTTCTTCTCACTGGTGAGCAGCTAACGCTAGGAAATGGTTCCGCTGTGTTTACTAGGGCTGGCATATTATGTCCAGAAATATTTCAGACCTCCCAGTGGATCAGAAGTTTGATAGTTGAAAGTCATGTTCGATATTATAAGTCTTCTGTTCACCTCACTGACACACAGCCTCCTAGACTCACTTACACAGTGAGATGCCCAATGTGATTTGTCCGAGTTGATAAAAATGTATCGGTAATTCTCAAAAAAATAAGATGCATATTTTTGCTTCATCACAGGTGTGTGATAGACGTAAGCACGTGAAATGCTTTTGCTTGTTCCACTTTTGAATCAGAAAGCAGCATTGGGAATATAACTATTGAGTTGTGAGCTGCATTTAAGTTTTGATATCCACGATCACTGACACGGCAAATTGCTGGATTACTAAAGTTATTTTTAAAGTGTGGAAAAGGTCGGTTATCACCAGCCTGATTTAAATAAAAGTTTAGAACTGCAAATGGGCAGAACAGGGCATAATACTCATTTCATTAAAAAAGGTTGATATTTCCGTGTGTTTTAATAATCTTAACTTATCAGTGTTCTGATTTATATTTATATTAATACTCGCAGTCAGAAATGGTTTGTTTGTTTTCCACACTGACAGATTGTGGTGAAGTACTGGCATGTGGCTCCAATGCCTTTGGACAGCTGGGTGTGGGACAGACAATCACACACTCTACACATCTACTGGTTGTTGAGGTGAGTGCAGACTGCTACGTTTTCAAGGAATGCAGTACAATATAGCTATATATAGCAACAAAACTACTTCAAACCACAGTTCTTCACATGCTCAGTGTCTTTGAAGCAGATGTCATCGTGACGTTTTTCCTCCTCAGAGTCTGAAGGAGCGAGTGGTCAGTGTAGCGGCAGGACTCAGACACTCACTAGCTGTCACTGGTAAGTTTGCATTGTAAACCGTCCTCAGTCTGTTTTCATTCGGCGGTCAAACCACAAAACCTTTCTTTCTGTTGTGGCTGAAGACTCAGGCTGTGTGTACCAGTGGGGTACAGGTCTCTCCAGTCACGCCAAGAGAGCGCTCAGTCCACTCCCTGTCCCTGCACACCTCAGCTCAAAGGTTCCCTCTCTGGCACCAGGTAACGCAGACTCCCACCTCAACACTGTGCAGCAAGATGTTTAATAGAAAGCAACGTTTTATAGGCCTTAGCAGGATTTATGCTAACTCACTGTACATGTATTGATGAATGTGGCCAAAAAACTGTGCCCATGTTGCAGGTCTGGATCACGTGACATCACGCACAGTAGCTGCAGGCTCCTTACACTGTGTGTGCCTTACAGGTATGACATCATCATTTATGACAGTCATTATGCTGCGTTCACATCATATCGACTTTACTGTAAATATGAGCTGCCAACTGAGGAAAAAACATTCACCTCAGCCTGCTAATAAGTGCCAGTAGGACATGTGAAAATTGTTTGTAGGCTCCGATGTCACGTTTGCGTCACACAAGTCTGTCAACATAGGCTGCAGACATGGTGATTACCTTGGACTGCCACTGATGCCGGCAGCACAAGGCAATAAAAATCAAGCTTATCAGTTATATTTACACCAATGCCATCAACTAGTTACAAAAAGCGAGCAGTATCTTCTGCAGCTCATTTCTGGTTGATTTTACATTCAGAAATATAAATGATTTTGGATGTGAGCGCTCCAACAAGTTCAACACATGAACTCGATGTCGTCCTATTCTTCCACTTCTTCCAATGTGGCGTGAACGCAGCATTAGGCACGGTCATACATCATGTCTGGCCTCCTTTGTGCCTTGTAACTACTTGACCGGTGCTACTCAGTAATTGCTCTACCTTTCTTCTGCTGCCACTGCTGGACAAAGAGTAATGTTGCTCTTGTGGTACTGTATGTGCAGGAGGGGGAGAGTTGTTTCTGTGGGGAAGCAATAAGCACGGCCAGCTGACCGCCACAGAGTCCTTCTCCTCGTCTCCCACTCTTCTCAAGCGCTCGCTCCTGGATGGAGAGAGAGTCACGCATGTGTGGAGCGGCTGGACACACGTTGTTGCCAAAACAGGTGAGACATAATAAGGCACATGATGTCGCTGAGTTATGCTGAGCAGTTAAACAGGATTCATAGGACAGACAGATGCTGAACAGGATTATCCATTTCAGAGAGTGGGAGAGTTTTCACATGGGGCAGAGAGAATTACGGGCAGCTGGGCAGAACAGCAGCAACCAGCCAAAACCCAGAGCAACAGCCGGCGGGTCCAGTGGCTGAAGCTGGCAGGCGGGAGGCTTGTCTCCCTGCTGAGGTTAAGCTTCTTTGTGGAGCAACACAGGTAAGACTGTCAGTGTCTCACAGTTCTGCAGATTGAATAACTTAAAGCCCACAAAACATGTTAATGTATTGTTTATTTTATATAAGATTTATTTAACTGGCATTAATTAAGAAAAAATGCTTATTTACTGTTATGGGCTGACAATGTATTGATTATATTGTATTATACTGGTACAAATATATTAATATACAATTAGATGTACTGTGTGAGTAGAAAGTACAGTGATGGGGATTTCTCCTTCTCCTGTATTTTAGCATTCTCACCTCTTCACCACTTTAGCTTTCCTCCTCCTTTTTAGCAGAACATTTCTGCCTCAGTCCAGCAGGGGGAAGCAGACACCTACCACGGCAAAACACTCTCAACTGTAGCTGAAAGCTGTTTTGTGTGAGGAGAAGCAGACAGCGCCGCTGAATGAGAGCCAGCTTTATCCGGAGCGGGCTCTTAATGATTTGCATCGCTATATCTAGTGTGTAAAGCACATACGCCCTGCCATTATCTTCCCCGAGAGAGACAACCACTTCCATTTAGTCAAGGCAGAGGTCTCTTCTCCCATTGGAGCAATTATGAGTGAGTAGCACGGGATTGCTGCAGTTAACCCTTAGTCTAAATGGCAGCTGGGAGGTGGGATATCCTTGCCAATAAAGCAGATGTCAGGGACAGGCAAGGGCGAGCACTGGATCATTCTTCCACCGAATACAGATCATTGCGGCAGCGCTGGCGTAGATAAAGGCATAGTCACCTTGCGCACGTGAAGCGAAAGGCACGATGGATTAGCTGAGTGGACTATGAATCTCTCAGCCCACCCCACCGTGTTAGTTCTCCTAACGTGCACACACAGACTCGCCCGCAGAGTCAATATTTAGTAAACTGTCACATTTTTATGAGGCTATGAAGATTGCTGGCGTAATAAATTATGACCTGCCAGTGGTTCAGAAATCGATGGGTGTTTATCTATTCATGGCTTGCCACAGCTGCCTGCTATATCAAAATTATGAAGGAAGGAATGAACAGTCTGGTCCATATTAGCTATAGGCTATATTAGCTAGGCTATATAAAATCCAGTGACTTTTATTGCTGGTAAGGAAGCTATAGCAATCTACAGCGTCATCTAGAGAAGTCTGTCTCCAGGTTTTTACTCTTGTTTGAGCTCAAGAGATTTCAGGATCAGCATTTAAATTTGACCTCCAGTAATGTCGGCTTTTCTGTAGCAGTTGCTGAAAAAAAAAAAAAAACGGTCCAATGAAAAAAGCATTAAATTGTAAAAGGGCTTGCTCAGCAAAGGCAGGGCACGCACAGCTGTGCTGAGATAGTTGCATTAACTCCTCAGGACAGCCCAGCAGGTGCTTCAGCCTTCGTGATGAGGCCGGGGTTTCTCCTGCAAGTTTTCTGCTGCACTTTTTGCTGATGCACTACAGCATACAGCATGGGACGGTGTGTTGAGGGTGACTAAGATGATTAGATATGAAATCATCGTCAGTATAGTCTGTGCTTGCTGCACTCGTGTGACTAATAGCAGTTGGATAAAAGCTGGATGACTGCATCCAGCCACATGTCACTTTATATTTCAGTTTGAGAGCAGGGCAGACTGAGAGGTAATCAGTATCATGGTATCTGTGTTATGTGATGGTTGTTCTTTAACTCGGCTGTCTGAACACCTTTATTCAATCTCATTTTGTTTCCAGATTGCTTGTGGATCTGAACATAACCTTGCCATTGTAGGTGAGTGTATAGGTTTTTCCTTTCTAAAAACCTCCTTGTGTACTTTAAAAAAAAATCTTTTTCTACTCCATTAGCCTCTGTATGTGTGTGTGTGTGTTTTGTTTTTTTACGTTATTTAAGAATTCCCATACACCTGAATATGTCCACTACCACAAATCTATGATGTTGGGAGAAAAACGGCAGAGGAAATAAAGTTATATAATAAACATAATACAACAGCATTGGAAAGCTACATAGAGAGAGAGGGGTTTCTGGGAAGTGGAGCAGAAACATTGAGAGTCTTTTGGTTTCAGTAAGTGGAAGTGACTGAAACAAGAGACACCATGTTTGGCCCTGCATGACTCTGGCCCCGAGTATCTAAATAGCTTGGGAATACACAGATGTCAGGGCAAACTATTTTACGTGACCCTCCTCGCTATACCGCAGATTTAGCAAGGGGCCTGTCTAACACTTTACAGTTTAACATCAGTGTGAAATATTAATCCTTCTGGTGATGCTTATGAGGATTTCTGAGGTCAGCTCATTGCTCTGTGGCCTTTGCTTCAGGAAGTAATTACAGCGCAGTTAGATGGGTATCATTGACAGAAGCAATTACCCGAACAGGCCTGTAAAAGAGCCGAATTAACCATACAGACATTTATAGGCATGTTTTTCCAGCTGAGTGTTTGGAGAGCAGTCTTCCTTTATCCGCGTAAGAACAGAACACAGCCAGCTCGGTCACACACACCTGTAAAATAATATTAAACAAACACTGACATGTTTGAGTATTTGTGATTGTTGTTCAGATTTCCAAAGGGATCAGATTGCTCTCTTTGCTCTCTAGGCTTGCCGAAAGCCCTTTCTCCTCCTGGTTTGCCGTAGTCACCAGCTAGCACTCTAAAAACATTTTGGAAGTAAAATCTCTTGCATTAAATTTTGAACGCTGACCCAGTTTTCAACATCAGCGTCAGTATGAATAGCGCAGAAGAAGAAGATTGGAACATGTTTTGAGGAGCAAGGGGTCCCATTACAGCGGAGTTGCTGGGGATTGCTACAAGCAACTGGCCGTCCACTTCCAGTGTCCTGACCAATTTAACCAATTTACTCAGTATGCCGTTACATTTGGGAAATCACCGATGCACACTGCGCTCACAATGACAACTCTCAGGAGGCGCTGTGCTTTCCTCTCACTCTGTTAAGGGATGAGGAAGCAGAACCGGTAACGGCAGCGCTGATGTGAGCCTCCTGCACCTTGCTCCTCTGCCATGCTCTCCTCGTCCTCCTCCTCCTGTCTTGAGCATGGTGGCAGGAGCAATGAAATAACAAAACACGATTGGAAGCAGAGACCTGAGTGCTGCTATTTTCGGGTGCTGAAGTAGGTCAGGCGGAAAGGAACGGAGAGCATTGCACGCTGCTTGTGGGAAGATATCTGTTGCTGCCGCCTGCTCAGCCCTTGCTCATTTACACCTGAGGAAGTGCTGCTCACGTATGAAATTCAACTGGCCGTCCAACCTTGAGAAAGTTCTTTTTCAGTGTGAATGTGAGCTCGTCGGGCATTGTTATAATGGGAAAGGTCTTAGATCAGATCTTATTCCACCTGTACTGGGGGCATGGTGTCAGTCAGCGGACACGTGTGAAACGGCACCTCATGCAAATGATGCCGCTCTATTATTGTTTAATCAGGCGTGAAATTTTAAACTGTCGAATGTCGAACCCAGAGAGTGGTTTTGTTTACGAGGAAATGGCTTTTGGTGTGAGTGTCTTGATTTTCATCCCTTTGTTGTACAGAATATTGTGCAGGCACTTTGTTTCCATGGAAACACTGATGTGCTGTATACCAGTCAGTGTGTCCATGAATTAAGCTCAGCACCAAAACAAGGCTTCACAGACAAAAGACTTCAGTACATAAAGTTCATTTACCAATGGGAATCAGGATGTTTATTGGATAATTTGTATAAAGACATTACATTCCAGTTCCAAATACATGTAAGGTGTTTTTGTACAGGACTGGGCTTGTGTGTGCATATAATGCATAAGCCACGGCTGGCAGAATGTCACACCGACATAAGCTGCTGGCGTGACATCTTGGTCTGGTAAGTGGCGAAAGCATATGTGTCTGTTGGCGAACCCAAAGCTTTCGGTGCCGCCGATTTCAGAGAGGAGCTAGAGAGAAGAAAGACAGAATGAAATCCCTCGATGAAATAAATGAAAAGATGGCATAAAGGAAACACAACTGTGGGATGGGGATAGCTTGAGGATGTGTTACCCTTGAGAAAGCAAGCTCGCTTCTGTTGCCATGGCAATGGAACCTATTAGGTAACTGTGTTGCCATGGCACGTGTCTCCTCGGTGATGCAGACCTGACCACACCCACCAACAAGCTCACCAGCTGTGAAGAGCAGGGAAGCTTTGTTGCTGGCTGAGAGCCAGTGTTAGGAAATGAGGGGCTGTATGTGTGATTGCGTGCAGCCTGGTTAGAGGTTTTGGGTTTTTTTTTGTTTTTTTTTGCACCCTACCTTTTTTCTATAGGCTGCTATTTTAGCCGACACGGTACAGTGCTGCAGAAACACTGCATACTGTATTCTCTGCACTGTAAGCTCCACTGACCAATGCCTCTCTTTTTCAGGGGGTTGTCTCTTCTCGTGGGGCTGGAACGAACATGGCATGTGTGGAGATGGTTCACAGGCCGATGTGGTGCAGCCGCAGCTCATCTCAGGTCTCAGACCTCTTCTCATCGGCTGTGGAGCCGGTCACTCCGTGGCAGTGTGTGCAGTGAAGGCTGATTGAAGACAAAGCTCTGCAGCAAACACTCCAGTAACTTTGGAGCAGGAGCGCAAGCATTTATTAAACATGCGACTGTCAGAGAGATGGGAGGTTTATTTTGAGAAGGAAAGACTTGGTGAGAAATGTGTGAATGAAAACATTCCTGAACGATTTAAAGCTTAACCCTAACCCAAAACTCACATGCTCCACGTGAACTCTAAGGTTAATCTTAAGGTTTTAAGTGCCTTTGAATATAACTCACCTTCAGATAAGCTACCTGAGCTTGAGCAGCACTGTGTTCAAACTGTAAAGGTCATAAATATTGTTCTGGGGTTTGGATACAGGGTGAGTTATGGTTCATGTGGACAGAGGCCATCATTTCCCTGACCAGCCCGTCAGTTTGATGGACATGATTTGGGGGATGGCTTCGCAGGACATGGCCATGCCTATGGCCGCCTGCCCACCTGCCATGTTTGTCTTCCCACTGAATAAAGCCGTTATGGATCGTGTGAAAGATGGGCTAGACTGGTGCTATAGCTCCATCTTCCCATGTCGGGGTTTATTGCTGTGATCTTGAGTGTCAGGAGGCACTCAACCTCTGAAGGATCCACACTCTGTACTGAAATTGTCACGGTCATCTAATGATTTACCACTTACGACTTAAGTGCAGTATTTTTGCCTACTGTCCATCATATATTTATATTCTTGCGATGCTATCTCGTATTCTATGAGGTTGTCATATTGTCATATGTGCACATGAGGGTAAGAAGCAATGTTAGGTTTCAGAATGGCTCATTGATGTTATATTTGCATTGAACTATGTTATGCATTTTTATATATAAAAGTTAGATTTTATTATATAAAATTTATGCAAATTGTTTATGGATAACATCAATGTCACAGAAATTATGCTTTTGAAAATTAAATTAAGGCATTCTTTTTAGCTAGATTAGTTTGAAAAAATAAATCAACACTCACTGAAAAATGATCATTTCTGTGTTTTTTTTATTTATCACTATTTATTGTACAAGCCTGAACTGTATTGGTCAGAAAAAACACAAAAAAAATCCCCTAAACAACAAACCAATCAAAACGATCACTGAACACCTCATTGAGATAACTAACCACAAAATGCACGGTGTTCAAAACACACACTGAATCTCACTAAACGGCACACATTAGTCGCCTTACTGTTGAGTTATTGTTTCCAGTAATGATAATAGCTGCTGTTTATTTCCATGTCGGACAATGACCAGCACAGAGTTCCCCCATTTGTGCTCAGTTCCATTGGCAGATCCAGATCGGCTGCACCTGGCTGCACGCAGATCTCAACAGGTTGTTGGCAGTGTGTTTGCAGTGCATTGATAAAAAAGTTGGTCCCTTTCCGCTGGAGTAACTTTTTCTGCACAAAATATGAAGTTGTACTTTGTAACCAATGACTGTCCTTTTAGTTTTTGATCAGGCGTGCCCATCGCTTGCCTTCAGATACTGAAGCATTTGGGGTTCTGTGCTTTTTGAATATCTCATGATACGATCATGGCTCCTTTCAATGGTTATGTGACTGATTACTAATTAAAATGAAAATTACATTAGTTCACCATGTTGATTAAACGATATTACTGGAATGGGATAAGGGATTTGTATAACAGAGGCACTTGTCCGGTGTGATGTGTATAATGTTTGGCATTGGTTAGTATTACCAATTTGCAGAAAAAGTGCAGAAAAAGAAGAATGTCAATTCCATGTGATTGTCAGTTGAAAATGTACCGCAGAATAATTCCAGTATCTGAGCTGTGATATCTGAGCTATGATATGAGATAATGTAACTTGAGTTATCTGTCCAGATACATTTGTAGATATATCAACGTTAAAACAATGTTGAATATCAAATATTCTCTGAATAAGCCCCAAATAGGATTTGCTTAACCGACTAAATTGGAGATTTGTTTACCAATTCATAACAGTAAACGCCATTTTAATGCCTCATTAATACAGGTATAAGGTAATAGTGGTGTTTTCTGAAATATGAACTTCTTTCTTTTTTGTGGATGTTATCTCTTTTGGATGCCTGAAAACATATCAAAAGAATGTTAAAGTTCACTGGTGCAAAACAGTGCAAAAGGCTATTCAGATGTGACCATGACAGTGCAAAGTTAACGACTTGTTTTCATCTGTTTAGTTTGCTGACATGACAAGTGACACGTATTTGCTGGGAGTGATAAAATCGGAGCAACATTTTTTTTTTCCAACAGAAGCACACAGATATTTGATGATCACTCAAAAAACATTGGTATACACAACTTGAGCACACAAAAGCGTATTTACAGCACTGGCACACACCAAAAATAGGCACACAAATTACAACACAGTAACCAGTCACAGATACTGAGCTAAAGGCTTGACAACAAAACTTCCTCAGTGCTACATCTATGCTGAGTTTGTGATGTACAGGTTGTCACTGTCACACCCATTCAAAAATACTAAGTAATACACACAACAAAGCTACAGGACTATCAGGTGGGGGATGGGCCATTATGGGTCATACACATAGTGGTTGGTACACCATGGTTCATAACACAAACTGATTCTGCTGGTTGTCTGCTCCGGTGCTGTCGCTGGGTCTCTATAAACATATAAAAAAACAATAACACAAAAAGTAAATTATTACACAAAGTATGTATAATGACGGAAATGATGGTGATGACGGGTACCTCTGAAGTGCGGGGGGTGATGAAATGACACAGAGTAAAGAAAATGTGCTCCGTTAGTTCCTCATGGTAAACGACAAGTTTACCATGTATTTCCCATGCTTAGCCAAGGCATCCGACGAAGATGTACTGTCTGTGTGCAGAGGTTGGATTCTGAGTAGGTTAATCGACATGCCCGACATGCTGCTTTACAGGTTAATGTTCAGTAGTTCAGTCATTGTCATGCGTTTGTGTACTTTGCATCATGCTCTCACAGTCACCTCGTTTTAAAGCTCTCTTTGACCCGAACACAAGTAGATAAAGGGCCAAACAGCGGCTGAATGCACTAGCTGTAAGCTAGTGGAAAAGGAAAGATGTGTATGCATGTGCTGTTGAATAAAAACGGAGTCTAAACGCTCATTGTGTACAAAATTTATTTCATGCAAGGACTTTTATTTACATATTTTATTTGAATACTTTTCTGTTGCATAAATGTAAAATACATGCATTTACCTTTCCCCAAGTAGACCCACATCCCATACTGTATCGTATTGTTGTTTTTTCCCCACTTGAATTGCATTAAGTATGAGCATATAATTCACCTGCATTTCTTTACATCAAATCTTCACAAGGGTTTTTAAGTGTCCATTAATTACCACAGCAAGAGACATGACTGGAAATGTAAAATGTAAAACTCTGCTCAGATATAATTTAAAAAAAAAAACGTATATGAGTTACTAGACCTATATTTTCTAGAAATGAACACTTCTGATTGGTCAACTTAAAATTTGTTAAAGTGCCCTGAAAATTTTGTGCATAAGTAGTGGGACAATATCACTACATGTAACAGTATTGATGTGCTAAATCAATACACATGTACTAAATACATACTGTAGGAGTCATCATGACACCTCTGGTAGACCATAAGTCGATATATTTTTGGCTCTGTAGAGTTGCAGAGTTTGTCCCCTGTAATAACATTTTGTGCTGTATCATACAAAATCTTTCTGAAGTTGGGGACTGTTAATTCAGTAGTTTCAGCTGTCATTTCCTGTGTATCCCTTAAACTTAAATCCTAATGACTGCTAGATGCCTATGACCACTGCTTTGTTGTAGCTAAAATAACCAAGAGAGCATTCTCTACTGTGATTACGGGTACGATGGTAATGCAACAGGTACGAGGCGCACCGTATACAATAAAGCTTTCGTTACACTGTTATGAGCATGATATTAAGTGTATTGATGCTACAATGTGAGCACTTGTGTTATGTCATGTCAATTTGTTACTCACTTTTGCTTTGCCTCACCAGGTTTGAAGGCACCGTAGTTATATAATAGATGAGTCCAGCCTGAATTTAGGCATCACAGCAATAACAGAAGTTGCTGCAGACTATTGATACGGTTTAAAAACTCATAACTACCACTAAATATATTTGTATAAAAATTGTTTATGCTCATAACAGCATTAGTTGGCTTTATGACAAAGAATTCAAGTTAAGTCACAATATTTTAGTTGGGAGGCCCCAGTCAAATAACTACACGAAAATAAATATATGAATTTGGGGAAGGGCAACGAATGGCGGCTGACTAA
>OMOV01074376.1:0-12137 GCA_900312565.1 Beryx splendens | reverse complement strand
TTATGAGTTTTTAAACCGTATCAATAGTCTGCAATAACAGAAGTTGCTGCAGACTATTGATACGGTTTAAAAACTCATAACTACCACTAAATATATTTGTATAAAAATTGTTTATGCTCATAACAGCATTAGTTGGCTTTATGACAAAGAATTCAAGTTAAGTCACACTATTTTAGTTGGGAGGCCCCAGTCAAATAAATACAAGAAAATAAATATATGAATTTGGGGAAAGGCAAAGAATGGCAGCTACATAAAAACCTCTGCTATGACTGAGTCTCTTGTTGTAAAGCTGTTTCAATATGCATAAAAATGAAGAAGCTTTTGAAAGAAAAAAGATTTTTCTTACATGTACTGCGATACAGTTAGCTTCTTGTTGAACATAATTTCTCATGCAGTTCATGCAAATGAACAAACAGTTTTAGTTCTGTTGACATTAGAAGTATTCATCACTAGTATCATAGGAATCGTCATCATTTCCATATTGCATCAGACATCAGAACATCATGCTCAAAAAATTCGAATCGCCCCTCAGATAATATTAAATCTTGTCTGGGTTGCACTTTCGGAATTATAACGTCTCTACTTTGCAACGTACAAAGCACTTAAGAGTTCCCTTAACAGCTGGCAATGGTACCTTTTAGATATGTTTAAAAGCCATAGATTGTGAATGTCCAGCATATTATTAGCAGGGGTTACATCTTATGAAATTGTTTTCTTTCACAAGTTTTTAAAAAGCAGATGAGATAAAAGTTATTGGCAGAGAGTATGAGAGATCAAAAGCAACAGAGCAACAGGCAATGATGTAAACGCAGGTAAAGAGTGGGGAGTAGCCCGTGGTAAGAGTAGAACAGTGCTTTGTCTGCAACTGAGGTGACCCATGCAGAGTGGCATGTGCCCAATGTATTCTAGTCTATGATGACACACCCAAGGAGAACACTTGGGAAGGTTGACAGCTTAGATACAGTTTTCCAGAAAAGAAAAATGAAAAAAAGCAGGAGCGAAGGCAAGTGTAAAGCAAAATCTGACAGGAAAGATCAAAGGAAGAGTGTGAACAGGCCTTCCAATGGCATTGTGTCTGCTACTCAACCATGCTACATAATGGATGGGATGGGAGAATGTGAGTGCTGCATTAGACAGGGTGGGCTGCAGGGCAGGGCGGACACTGAGGACACTCCAGAGGCATCCCCGCTCATGCCAGACATGCTGTTAAGGCTCCAAGGCTTTTCATAACCTTCGGTTGAAAAACAGAGAACGTTCTGAGTACACTGCAGCGCTGAATCCATGACAAAATGTTTTGGTGTTCCTCACTGATATGCTACACCTGTTGCTTTCTTGTTTTTGTCTCCAAAGAAACAGGTCAACACAGGCTTCAGACAGATCATTATTCTCCATGCGTTGAGTGCGTCAGGAGTACAACAGCATGCACCAGGTGGTATTGGAATGGTTTGGAGTATAACACTGTAAAAGACTTGGTAGGCACCTCAGGCAGGGAATGTATTGTCAGCTTTATGCCAGCTAGATGTGCTTGTTGCACATGGAGCCAAGGCTGGAGACTTAACTTTTTAGAGAATTTTTCTTGTAAAACTTTTTGTACATTACTATTACAAAGTAAACAAAATGTTCAACCCTGTTGTTTTCAATGTAAGAATCGATGATAGAATTTGATTTGTCATAATAATGCAATTTGACTTAAGCCTTCCTCCCGTTTGTGTTGTGCTCCTTCACCATACTGATAACACCCACCAGCAAGACACTTCATGCACCATTATGCTCAAGACCAACGTACTCATAGTCAGGATTCCGCATGATATTTATCATTAAAACACATATACATACATGGTACACGCATAGCACGTAAATACTTTCTCAGGCAGTTAAGACAACACATTCAAGATCATATAAAACTCTGAAAATAGTTTTCTTACTCGTAAATAAATAGGGGTATGCAATATGCATGGTATCAAAAAATATATTATGTAGATGTGAACAATTATTACTGACAATAGTGGTGATTGTGCTTGGGCTTAATTAACAGATATCGTGACTTGGAGTTTATACAATACCCAAGGGGATGAGTGAAGAGAAGCGGCTGTTGTGGAGGTGGGTGAAGGTTGTAAGAGGTTTGTAGTTGTGTGTGTGTGTGTGTGTGTGTGTGTGGCTGTGATTAATTGAGGTGTTAAGAAAGAAAGGAACATAGCATGTCTGTTGTCTATGGTGTCAGTGTCTTACGGGGGCCTGTGATTGGCTGTTACTGTACGTACCCCTCCTCACTCTTCCCCCTGTGTGGTTGGGGCGTTCAGCGGTAGTGACCAGGAAGCAGGGCCGCTCTCTCTCACTGGGGCTGAAGATTTCCTCAGGAGATATGGCCTGGTCTATATGAGGGCAATCTTCATTGGCCAGAGCTGCGTTAGCTGCCTCACCGTTCAGTTTGGAATCTTAAGACAACGGGAAACACACAAAAAAAAATCTTCTGGTTTAATATCTTAAGAGTGCCAGAGCGAGACAAGGGATTGGTCTGCAGCACTTGTGGACACCTCGGGGTCCATGAAACATAGTTAGTGCTGGTAGAGATAGTATTTCAGCAAGGTGTGTGGGATGGGATTGACATGACAGAAATATGTTGCTCCTAAATCGCCTCGATAGCACAAAACAAAAACAAAAAACATGCACACACACAGAAAAAACTATCCCTGTATTACAAGAAATCACAAAGTCAATCTCTTAATTATATCATCTGTAAGTACCGGCTGAATTTCTTTTTTCCCCAACAGTTTAAGTTATAATTGTCATTTGTTGCCATGTGTGTCAGCATGTACTGTATCACATACTGCATGTATATGTATCACATGTACTATATCCGTTGTCGATATGTCTTCGCACCAATACCACCAAGACAAATTACTATAGATTTCTTGTACTTGTACCAATCAAGTGATTCTGATGTCTTCTTACATGTTCTTAGCATTACAATATCTGACAATAACACCAACTCTCAGTTACTCTTAAGAGAACGGATGGGTGAGTCAGTTAAGAATTGCAAAATCAATAGCAGGATCACTCATGGTCTCCCTCAATCTCTCTATTCTCCCATCCAGTGTCAAATAAGCTTCTCATCACATATTTTATTGATTCTTCAGTGGGAAACTCATTTGTTTAATCTCCTGCCTGCATCGTCTGGTTGAACTACTAAGTGGGAACAGATAAACAATGAAACGGCTGAACAGTGTTATGGCTGCTTCAGGAGATAAGGACAGTGGAGTGATGAGGCAATGACATATATCAGCATATATTGGTTATATATGAGGATGTTTTCTTTTGTTTCTTACCTTGAAACTTTATCTCGAAAACGTCTTCATGGGGTAGGGGGCTCGGTTGTTGTGAACCGATGCTTGACTTACAGTAGTTTGGAGAACCTGGTTGGGGGGCCCGAGGGATATGCCTATTTTTTTTCTTTGGTAGTTTCTGTTTCGCCATGGCCAGGGAGTAATACATTCCAAAGTTGTTGACAATCACAGGGACGGGCATGGCAATGGTCAGCACACCCGCCAGGGCACATAAGGCTCCAACCAGCATGCCGGAGGTCGTCTGAGGGTACATGTCTCCGTAGCCGAGGGTAGTCATCGTCACCACAGCCCACCAGAATCCAATGGGGATGTTCTTGAAGTGCGTGTGGTCACTGGCTCGAGGGTCGCTGGGATTAGCTCCGATACGTTCAGCGTAGTAGATCATAGTGGCAAAGATGAGGACACCGAGAGCGAGGAAGATGATGAGAAGCAGGAACTCGTTAGTGCTGGCCCTCAACGTGTGGCCCAGCACCCTCAGCCCCACAAAGTGGCGGGTCAGCTTGAAGATACGCAGGATCCGCACGAAGCGCACCACTCTCAGGAAACCCAGCACATCCTTAGCTGCCTTGGAGGAGAGCCCGCTGAGGCCCACCTCCAGGTAGAAGGGCAGGATGGCCACGAAGTCGATGATGTTTAGGGCATTCCGGATGAAGTCAAGTTTATTTGGACAGAAAGTTATTCGCATTAGAAACTCAAACGTGAACCACACCACACAAACGCCTTCAATGTAGGTGAGGTAGGCCACGGTCTCGACCTCCGGGTACACATGCTCCACCGTCACGTTGTCCACCAGCTCCAGCTCGGTGCGGTTGATGATGGGGTTGAAGGCCTCATGGGTCTCAAGACAGAAGGTGGTGATGGACACCACAATAAAGAAGAGCGAGGCAAGAGCCACCCACTGGGCAGAAGATATGTAGGGTGCAGGAGGAGGGAGAGAGAAATGGGGGGAAGGGCAGGGGGTGAGGAGGACAAAGAGAGAAGGACAGAGAGGAGAATGAGCACAGTAATACATGCAATGTAATCAAGCTCAACAGCCCAGAAACCATTCATAGCAAGACTCAAAGCAATTCAATCTATTCTCTGAGACTATGGCTTCTGGTTTGACAATGACAATGACAATGACTCTCTCTCTCTCTCTCTCTCCCCACTCTCTCCCTGTATGTGTGTGTGTGTGTGTCTTAATTCGATAGTGTCACTGTAAAAGGGGGAATCAATGTGAGCCCGCTATTCTTGCTTGGGCCTCTGTTCCCTCTGCTGTATCTCAAGGTCATGGCATGTTTCAAGGGTGTGCTACACTCAGAATTACAAAGAGCCGGCAGCAGGCGGGTCATTAGTGTCGACCCACACGACTAAATTTAGCTGGAGTTCTCCTCTTCAGCACCGTTACCACAGCAGGTCTTCCCTACATAGGTCATACGGTCCAGATGATCAACTCTTGGTAATCGGTGTGAGCTGAGGCTGTTTGGACAGAAGCTGCGCTCCTTCTATGAGAAACCTATATTTCCCTTGATGGCAGAAGAGTAGCGTAGCCTTCATTATGTATTGATTAGACGATCACATTTCATTGCATTTAGGTTCTGGTACGCCTGATGTATACATCACTGGTATATAGAGAGATATATAATATTCTCTCTTGGGTATTGATTGCAACCCTCTCCCCGTGTTATCATCCTCCGATCCTCCTGATTTACAGTATATGTTACCATTCATGCATTTTATTTTGAATATCGTCACAGTGAAAACGGCAAAAAATAAATAAATGGCAACTTTTCAGAAACTCAGAAAAAAGCCTTGTTTTCAGCTTAACCACCATCTTTCATTTTTATCCAGTGAAGTTGGAAACATTTCCATCAGAGGGGGCACAGAGAAGGGGTGTAGAATTTTCTCAACCCATTGAGGAGCATGTAGTCCTTAATCTCCAATTAAAATAAAAAATCACCAAGATTGGCATTACGAGGAGCAGTGATATGAAAAAACTGGGATATTTTCAGTGTAATCTAGGGTTAGTTGATCACTGTTTGTAGACAAAGAAACAGACAAGCAGGAGAAATCTACTTGATTGTATGAATCTCACAAGTTAGAGCAATAGCAGTTTGCTCATGCGTGACGATGTCCTAATGAGTGCTAGCGCAGACCTTTAGTGCTTCTCTGCCAGTGTGGAGCATTGTAAGTAGACAAGAAGACTAATGATCGACATCAGGGAAGTGAGCTGGAGTGGGGCATGTTGGGGCATGAGGGAGCGTCTTATGTTCCACTGAGCGAATGAAACACAGGTTCAGTCAAGTCCATGGACCAGGTCTCACAAACGCAGGCACATGAGATGGAAAACAGACACTCATCATGACATCCCATCATTGGCAATTCATCGCATTGTGCTGAGGAAATCACTACTGCTTATGAATGTCTGTTTCCCATCCAGCTATTCCA
This sequence comes from Beryx splendens, assembly GCA_900312565.1. Taxonomy (NCBI): domain Eukaryota; kingdom Metazoa; phylum Chordata; class Actinopteri; order Beryciformes; family Berycidae; genus Beryx; species Beryx splendens. Next base: position 6,366 of record OMOV01074376.1, on the reverse strand, counting down.
ACGGTCCAGAGGGAAACTGTGTGTTGGCAGTATCTAGTACACTGAGTCCTGTTCTGTCAGCAGCCTGTCCATGTTGTTCAATGGAGCCAACATTAATGTTCTCCTTCTACATATTAACATCGTTTTTCAAATGCAACGATCATCCACACCGTAATGTGTTAATTGTTTTGTATATTTTTTTAAATTACATTCAGTACCTGGAAATGTGCATCTTTCAAATGTACATCCACATCCATTCGCAAGAGAGATCAAAAACAGATCAAACACACCACACCACCAGTAGCCTACTGTCCAATATGATAAAGCCTCATTCACATCAGCTACTTTCATGTCAACCAAACTCATTCCACTGATGTGTCCTGACACAGGCTCTCTGCCACCGGGACACAGCACCATGAACATCCCATCCATCATTATTTAGTGCATCATCTTAGGAAGATTACCTTTTAAATTATATGTATTTGTGACATTTGGGACGACTTGGTATGGAAGGTGACGGCCGATGGGTGTTTTGTCCTTATTGGCTAATTCTCACCGTTGCTCTCAAACCACAGGCCCAGAGTACTGTGCAGTGACAGCGGTTTTCTACTGATGTATCCACCCTGAATTCAGTCTGTAATTAACTCAGAGCCTGAGATCTAATTAATCTTCTTGCCAGTCTTAGTTGAGCTCTGTCAATCCCTGCTCTGCTTTGTCTCCCTTGGTGTTAGATGTAGGACACTTCCGAAGAGTTCTCTACTTTGAGCAATGTTCCCACATTCAGAAGGCGATTCTGAAAGATGTGTGTGTGAGTTAAACCACATTCTCTATTGCTTACTGTAAGAGTGAGAACATGTTAATACAGTTTACACATGCTGGATGGGGCCTGATACCTAATTACACCAATCACCATGCTACAGCTGTTAAAACAGCGGGCAACGCAACGGTCTTTGTAGGGGGTACTGGTCGAAAAAGCAAAAATATCAGAAGGTGTAAAGTCATTTCATTATCGCCAATGAGCGGCATTAAGCCTGGATGGAAGAGTGCCCATAACAAGCCCAAAAATGTCACCTCAAACAGCAACCCAGTTTTTGGCTGGAAGTCCGCCATTAAATTCTGGTGGTGCCAAAGATCTGGTTTACTAATATGTGGCTGACCTATTTAACCAAACTGCCAGCCTGCCCAGGGATCCTGCTGTCCTGGAAGTATCTATTCAACGACCTGTGGGACTCAGAATGAGTTCCTCATGCTCTCCTGTGAGACAGAAGTGGGTGGGGGTAATGATTTGCATGTAAATGATTCTGACAGATGATGAGGTCATTGGTCGATATTTTTCTCCCTTTCTGTACAGTAGCATCCCTGCTGTGGAAACCCAGGAGGGAGCGATTTCAAGGTCATCAGCAGCCTCTCTGAAAGCCTCAGCTGAGAAGGCTTCATCAATCTTTCTTTCATCATCAAGTAATCTGGGCAGACAAGTTCAAAATTTTGATCATGTTCATGCAGCTTTGATTGTTACAGCTCAGTGAAACATTAGACCCATTTTACAGCATTTAGATTATATTTACTCATGGTGGTTGTACTGGAGGCTCCTATAACGAGCTCCCTGAACAGTAGCAAGTATGCCACGGCCATGGCTTGACACAAGCGAATATCTCAGGCAAGGCTACTCACCCTTGCATATCTAGAGGAGTAAGGGTCCTCAAACAGAGCCCAAACACGTCTCTGCCACCGGCTCCACAAGCTCCCATGCCTGGCATCAGGCGAGTCTCCCTGCGCCAGCCTCCTCGTCATTTCATCCACATCGTCCCCTTCGGCATGTTCTACCTCTGTCTCCGCATCATCATTCCCCAGGTCTAGCAGGGCCCCCCCGCCGAAACTATCAAGGGCCTCCTCTGCCTCCCGGTGCTGACGATAGGTCATCCAGCAGCATGGCTCCACGTCTGTCTCATCAATGCCCCAGAAGGCCAGCTCCTCCTCGTACAGGGGTCCACAGACATCAGCAGGGCAGTGCAATTTACCTGTCCTGTAGTAATTAAGGATATGTGCAAAAACGCCAGGGTGGCGGTCGAAGAAGAATTCCTCGATCTTGGCATCATAGTCAAAGTGGTTGGGTGCATCAGGCTCGGCCAGCCAGGATAACCGAGTGCCAGGTAGAGTGCGCAGGGTGCTGCGGTATGTCTGATGTCTGATCCCTCCCACGTTTATCACAATGCGATCCTTGTCGTCGCTCAGGCCCATTGCGTCCCTTAGGCATTTCTCCAATAAGTTCCCTTCATCACAACGGTAAGTCTCAGCGCACCGTGCAGCACATGCACAGCAATGATTAGACAGAGAGGGAGATATAAACGGAGAACAGCGTACAAAGCAACCGGTCGTTTCTTACCAACTATGAAAGAAAGGATGCGTGAGGCGCATCAGGCTACATTCCCTCTATACCCGATCAGATCGACTCAGTATTTCTGCATGCAGCTGTCATGTACTGGAGATCATAAACGCGTATAGCTGCCAGACTCACTCCAGTGTAGAATCGAAATCCAAAATGATTGCAGCCAATGGCATCACATTAAGAATGGACGTCACATCATCGGTAAATCCAAGATGTTGAGATAAAAAGGCAAATGCTGGCAGATTTCCCCCCCTCTGCCAACATACATCCAGCGCATTGGACTCCCAGGATGTGCTAAAACTGTAGATCAAATCAATCTGAGCGTTTTTGACTTTCACAGCAAGGTGACTGCGGTGGTGCTGAACGGACAGCGCCTGTTCAGTTCGGCTCTCCTGGAGACTCAGTCCCCTCCTCTGTTGCCTACCAGCTCACCTCCTTCCCACCCGACACTCAATCCGCTCTCTCCGTTTAAGGAGATACCGCCGGTAGATCTCTAGCTCTTTGTCTCTGCAGCCTTGGCAGATGCGCTGCAGCGCTGTCGGCCAGGAAGGAGAACACTTTCTGTTTTCATTTAACGCGTTGTTCGCTTGATCACCCCCCCAGTGAGAAGAAGAGATCCGCCGTCTGCTGTGAGAGAGTCTTCTCTGCTGACCAGTGTGTGGAGATGAGGGGGGAAACAGCGTCCTCAAAAACACCCAAACTGCCTGTTTATTTCTTTTCAGCTTCTTCACACCCTGCCCTGCTCAAGCCTACTCACAGCATGTGGAGCATGCCCAGTAAAGACCCTTGTATTTGTTAAAACAGGCTGTCAATTTTCTCATTTAGGCTATAGATTAAATTATCACTGCCGCCCAAGCTTCCCCTCGTCGTTTGGACAGTTATGGTCAGTCCGCGGCTGAAGCTGACAGCCTGATGATGTTCATGCACAACTGGGCAGAGAAGGTGTGACCCTGCAGCCATGAACGCGCATCCACCCCCAGCGATAAAGAGTCAGATCTCATAGGCAATGACGCGATGATTTGTTGATTTAAGAGACTGTATTCACTTTAATGGGAACCTGCGTAGTATTTTCATATAAATCTGCGTGGATAGCTGACACCGTTAGTGCTGACATTTTGAAAACAAAGAGTTGTGACAATTTCATCTCTGCTCACCTATGGGCTGCACTTGATCTGTCTAATTACCCAGGGAGGCGCCTTGTATGAAAGCTGCCAGCAGATGGCGCTATCGCTCACCGCAGCTTCCAGCACGCTGTTGCTCTACAGTTATTACCTGTATAATAGACCTATAGTAGGTTATGTTGAAAAAAATGGCTAAGGGTTAAATAAACGCCTTTTATTTTTAGATGTTTCATTTTATCCATCTTCTTTCTTTCTTTCTTTCTTTCTTTCTTTCTTTCTTTCTTTCTTTCTTTCTTTCTTTCTTTCTTTCAATCAGACTTCTCACAGGAAATGATTTGCGCCTTGGCCTGCATTTGGCCTAAATATATTCTAAATTGCAGAGGAATATAGGGTTCGCTTGTGCCGCTCCGCGCTCTTGCAAATGGAGAGCTTGCCATTTTCTTGCCTGCCCGCATCAATTGGTGGGCAGTTCTCCGTCTCGGTTTTCACTCTGGATTATAAGGAGGAGTTTGCAGCATAGCGCCTATACCCCGAGTGGCTGGACACACCGAGCCCAACAGACACTCTGTGATCCCCGGACAGTAGACTCACTGGCCCAACAAACCTTGTGATTTGGTCAAAAAGCGGATCTGGTCATATACTGGCAACATGGCTGTGGCGGGCTGCACGAAATGCATTAAATATATGTTATTCTTCTTTAATTTTATTTTCTGGGTGAGTTGACCATGTTTTACTCTGTCTCCTAAAAGTTGTTGTTGGATGTTGACATATTGTTGCTTTCCTTAAACTTTCCTCTCTTCTTTATGACTGAATGGACTAAGAGCTTTACACGTCTGTATAGCCAAGGGGTTTATGCCATAATTCATTAATGATGAATCCTGGAGGAGATGCAGTGAGTTTCCAGTCCTGCTATTAATTATGCTGCTCTGTCTGGGGCTGCTCTTAGAGAGGGAGGCAGCATCAATAGAGTGAGGAGGCACAAAGCCCTGGCCAGGCAGGGCAGAAATGTTGTTACCCTGGGCCTTGATCAACAGTTATTTTCTGCTTGGCCGAGCAGCAGTGCAAGGTGGCTGAAAGAGAAGCAGAGAGGAGCCTCCAGGCTGTGTGGGGTTCAGGCTCCTCTGTGTTCTCATGGGAAAGGGACCAAGATAACATTGCTTTTTCCCTCCAGCATGTCTCTCTCTCTTTTTTTGTGGTAAAGACTCTCACATAAGCTCTGGTTCAGTGGCTTGGCATCATTTTGGTATTGAAATTCAGTCATGTTCAGGCCACTCTGGACAAGAAGGTCTGAACTCTGGCATTAGTTTGGAGGGGGAAACAGAAAACATGAAGCAAACTGAGTAGTGGGGGGTTTGTTGCTGAGAGGAGAGTGGTTGTCCTCAGATACACGCAGGAAGAATGAACAGGAGCAACAGAGTTTCTGGGGGAGGGGAGAGCTGCTTTGCCTCTGACATTTCCTTTGTTCCCACCTGGTCATCAGTCTGTGGCCTTTGCTGTCTGCGAGTGCTCAGGAAAGACCTGTACCGCTGAAGCTTATTCATTTTTCCAAGTAGTACATTCCTGTATTCTCCTTCCTCTTGTTTTCTAGGAAGGCTGTGTGGTTATTTGAGTCATAAGGGACTTGCCACAGGAGTTCATCCCCTTTTGCCCTCGTATCGGCCCTTCAGCTTCATTACACCACATCAGAACTCAGGCAGATGTAAATTGCACTTCCTTAATATTCACGTGTTCATCATGGCCTTACACAGTGAGAATTGATCGCTCAATTTGTGAATTTCCCTTGCGTTCATTTTGTTCTCTGTGTCAAGAACTTTTGTCTTTTTTTAAATAAAAATATTTTTTTTTAGATAAGCACAAAGTCGGCGTATCCTGGACCCTCTCCGCTTGATTTAGTGCTTCCTCTGTTGTTTTTTCTGGAGTGCCTGTCATTGTCAAAACTCTTGAGTGACCTCTCTTCCCCGCTATTTTTCACACTGAGGATTCAGCTTCCTGTTTCTTGGAGAACAATGGGAAGCAGGCATGGGCCTAAATGTGCTGATAACTTGGTGTAAACATTGGCATGTAAAAAAGGGGCCTCACCATATGAAGAATAAACTACACGACTACATGGCTGGATGTGATCCTTCTGCTTTTATGCTCCACCATGTCTTTTATCATCACTTTTTTTTTTTATCAGGGTGTTTCTGCTTTATTAGATACGGACGGTATAGAGGAGAGAGACAGTAAAGATGGGGGATTGAGCAAAAAAAAAAAGTTCTTGAGTTGGATCTGAACCAATGACCCATGTTGTGAGGACATGGCGTGTACTGAGGTGCCAAGATATCCTTCCAAAACTTTTTTTTTTTTAAAAGAGCATTGGACAGCGCATTCCCTCGAGGCCGGGCTGACACAGAAACATTCGAGAAAAAGGTTCGGACACTGATCTGACCTTACAAAGTGAATGTGCGTGCGGTTCCAAATGGGAGGCTGCACACTGCTGCTGTCATATAAAAGCTTAATGTTTCTTTTAAAAAAGTATGAAAAATTGATAACTACAGGTTTATTTTAATATTTATGGTAACATATCTCTTGAATTTCAGACACTTTGAAGTGTCTAAGATCTACCGCAGGTTATCACCAAAGTAAAGCAATGCGAAAGAAAGTAATAAAACCTCTCTCTCTCTCTCTCTCTCTCTCTCTCTCTCTCTCTCTCTCTCTCTCTCTCTCTCTCTCTCTCTCTCTCTCTCTCTGTCTCTCTCTCTGTCTCTCTGTGTCTGTCTCTCTCTCTCTCTGTCTCCGTCTCCGTCTCCGTCTCCGTCTCTCTCTCTCTCTCTCTCTCTCTCTCTCTCTTTCTCTCTCTCTTTTTTCGCTCGCTCACTTTTTTCTCTCTGTGATCTCTCC
>OMOV01074244.1:0-17260 GCA_900312565.1 Beryx splendens | reverse complement strand
AGAAGGTTTGACTTTCTGCATCAGGAAATCAGGAAATTCAACATGTTCAACACATAATTCAAGAATGTTATTTAACATTTGTTAATGCCATGCTTAAATCTATGAATAGTCATTAAATCCCAGACTCCACCTAGCCTAATGCTAAGTAGCTAATACTTAACATGTCTATCAAGACTTTAACCTTATTTGTCAATGTCAGTGCACAACCTTGTTAACCCCAGTCAACGCCTTCATTTTGTAACCTCAATTAATACACTTATGAAAGAATGTGTTGTGTTCGAGCAGAGATCAGGATCTGTTGGTGTGTGTGCGTGTGTGTGCGTGTGTGTGCGTGTGTGTGCGTGTGTGTGCGTGTGTGTGCGTGTGTGTGCGTGTGTGTGTGTGCATGTGTGCATGTGCGGGTGTGTTTGTGTGTGTGTGTGTGTGTGTGTAGTCCAAAACAGGCCCTATGCAATAATGATGGCACAAAGACATATCTCTTATGCTAAAGCCACCAGGGATCTGGGCGGTCCTATTATGTAATAATTGGCATTTTACAAAATGCCTGGTAGGCAGTACATATGCATAAATACATTGCTCCAGTCCAGTTAAGACTATCGTGCAACAATCAGCAGACCCATATTTACAAGTAAATACTGTGTTTTCACATCACTCTTCTATCAGTGAGCAATTTTACCTCAAAGCTAATTAAATTACTGAACTAGACACCTTTAATTTTCAGACTTAAAATATATCATATTTTTAACCTGGTCACCAAATTGACCATCTTTTGAAACCCAGAGTTAAATTCATCGTTTTTATAAACCCGTTGCTCTTTCCCTGATTTCAGGCACCTCCACCATTATCCTCCAACATGTCATCCACTTGTATTAAGATGGTAAACTCCCTCTATGAGGACGGTGGTGTGGGGAGCCCATCCAACCCAGAGAAATTTATCGGCCAAGACTATGAGCAGCTCAAGGAGTCTCTTCTCAGCGAAGGGAAGAACTTTGAGGATGAAACTTTACCGGCAAACCTTGATTCTCTTGGCAAAGTGGAGGACATGACTCCCGAGGAGCTGAACGAGGTGGAGTGGCTTCGACCATGGGTACGTACTGTGACATTCAGTTCAGTTTAACCATGCAGGGCAGTTTTCAAATTGACTCCGTGTTGGTGAAAAACTCAAATGTCTCTCAACTTACAGGACCTTAACGACAATCCCTCTTTTGTTGTTGGCGGGACTTCAAGGTTTGACTTCGAACAAGGAGGCGTTGGTATGCAAACTTTACACTTAATCTTTCCAAATAGACTAGATACTATCCTCATTATCATTTGGTAATACAGTATGTGCTTCATTGTAATCTCATAGCCCAGATAAGAAATTTCCCTCAGATGTTTTTCCAGTGTCAATATTAGAAGATTACCTTCAGTCTTACACAACAATGAAGCTGTTTAATGTCCTCTGCTGCCGCCTCCAGGCAACTGCTGGTTTCTCTCATCTATTGGAGCGCTGACTTTTCAGAAAACATTAATGGCACAAGTAATGCCTCCGGACCAAAGCTTCAAGAATGACTATGCTGGGATATTTCACTTCAGGGTAAAGTATAATCATTGATCGACATTCTGTAAAACAGAAAAAAAAAAGTCCCCAATAAACACAGCATAACACAAGGAATCATAAGTGTATGCATGTATATCCATTACAATGTCTCTTCTCCCTCTGGAAGTTCTGGAGATTTGTGGATGTTGTCATCGATGACTTGCTGCCAACACGCCATGGGGATCCTGTGTCAGTTTCCTCCAGATCTGGGAATGAGCTCTGGGCTCCCCTGCTGCAGCCTATGCCAAGTATGTGACAATTTATGCACCTTTTACCGTCTCCTTGTAGAATGGGACATTCATTCATTCATTTGCATGTATTCTGTCAATGAAATTCTGATTGTTATAAATGAATCAATCTTAAAACCTAAAACGCACTGGGAACGCACACCTCCATGGATGCTGAACAATTCTCCAACCTGCTGTTGCGCCCAAAGACATCATTGGCACCTAAAGACAAATAAATACCTACTTGGTGAACGTCTTCTCCACGAATGCACAGAATGGTGGAAAGTGACATCAGTTGATATTTTCCTCTTTGTTATTATTATTATTTCAAAGCCTTTATCACTGGCATTAGAAATATGTTTCTTTTACAGCCTGCCATCATCTTCAGCAGCACCAACCAGCCCACCCTCCCACCGACGCACAAACCCCACCCAGCTGGCCGAGGGAAAAGCACCAGCCTGCTAGTTCACTTCCACTAACTAGGTTTTCCATGCAGACTTAACGGCAAACTTTCACACTGCTACCATAAAAAAATATATTATTTCTTCAATTTGCTGGTCAGTGTGATTCCATGGCTTTTTTTCCCCATCAGTGACAGACAAAGCAAATGAACATCCTGTGTGCAGTGGTAGCCTGCACAGAAACTAGTGGAGGATAAAAGAGATGACCTGTTTTGTATCTATTATGGCTTCTGCTACTTATGTAACTGATTTTAGCCTCACCAGTAAATACTAAATTGAGGTTAAACGGAGGCCTATTACTACCATCTAAACGGTGTGATTATGAGAAGAGAAAGCTGTAATTTCAGGCGCTGCCTTATAATGCATGCTTAAAATTGCATGCAATGAATGTTGATACAACATGTTCACATCGATGAAGAATTTGTCCCAAGGGCAACGGTGAATTTGGCAGAGGCTGTATAATTGTAAAGCTCCACTGAGAGAATAATTGACATGTGTCAGGACCTGCAGAGAGAGCAGACATTATCCCCTCTGCAGGTGTGCACATAACAGAGGCCCTTAAAGGCTTCTTTGCTGGGTGTCATACACCTAATCACGGCTGGCTGGACTGATTCTGGCTAGCAGAGTATAACATGCAGTCTCTGTATGTATTTCAAAGACTCTGTTTCCCTTTGATATCAGTCAAAAATTCCAAATGGGCACCCAGTTATCACAAGGCAGGTCCAACAGCAGCACTTGAAGGCCGGGTGCCAACATCTTTTATTTTTTCTTGCAGGCCAATCCTGCACAGTAAGCTGAACAGGCTTCAGGAGAGCGGGTGGGACAACAGCTTCATAATTAAAATTTGAACTCTCAGTCGCTGTCAAGGTTGTATAATCCGGTTGGAACTTCTTGGCATGCCTGCTAAAGATGAGATAAAACAAACAAGTAACAACAAGTAAATATTCTCACAGTTATATTTAACAAGCGTAGGATGGCCGGTGGTTTGCACTGTTTTCTCACAGCAGGAAGGACCTTTTTCATTCCTGGAGTTGTGTTGGTGGTGAACTTATTTTTAAAATAAGCTTATCATTTATAGAGCCTGTATAGTCTACATAAAACCTTGATAAAATGTTTTTAAAAAAAAAATCATTTCATGTTTGCATCTTTATTAATTCCTTTACCATATTTTCTTGTTTTCTTTTTGTTTTTTGTTATAATTCTTCTTTTTCTGCCTTACGGTTAGTGTGTTAATGTTTGTACCTCAGAGGCTGTAAGTCCTTGGGTGTTTAAGGCATATAAATATTTAAATGTGCTTGGCAATGGAAAAGTCATGACGTTTTCTCTAGCAATAAAAAATAAACAGGTTGGAATTGACTGCTCCATTAAACTCCTTCCACATATATTAATGCCTAACTTGGTGATAAAACCTTTTCACTCGCTTAAATGCTGTTGTGAGATATAAATCTTTATTGCTAAAACCACAATTTCTAGCTAAAATAAAACTCCGCAGATTGATAGCTTTCTATATAACCATCATGTCATGTATTACAATTGGCTAAAAAGACAGCCGAACTTCAGATTAGAAAATGCAAATAGCTGCTCTAGGAATCACAAGCTTGTAACAAAATGTAAAATTACACATTAATTTGTTCCTTTTCTTTGTTTTCAATGAACACATCACATAACCTCCATTTAGTTTAGATTGTTAGTTTCAGGTGAGCTGAATCTCAGACGTTAATCTCAGGTGAAATATCAAACCATTGTGTTGAATTTGTATATACGGTTGCAGATCTTACTGCCAGGACAGTGCAAATGCTGTTCTTGCCAGATATTTGATGTGTGTGTGACAGTTCTCAGGAACAGCCTTTGCCGGGGGCCATGTCTCTGTCTCCATAATCTCACAGCACCCACTGTGGGGTACAGAGCTGTACGCAAGCACAACTTCTCATAATGTACGCAAAACATACGTAGAATAACAACCTACAACTTCTGTAAGTTTATGACACTGTGTTATGTATTTTCACTGTATTTAGGAAGGAAAATCTAACACAATATATTATATATTAGATTAGTGAAATGCTCCATGTTTTAATTTGCCCATGGGATTTCTGTAGGCTACATTTCTTCAACTAATGTTCATCTTCTTGAACATTTCACCACCAAAGGCATCTCTCAAATAAATCATTTTCACGTTGATGGTAAATCTCCCAATTTCGCTTTCATCCTTTAAAAAATTCTACAACATGGCTTTACTTTTGCTCTGCATTGCCTCTCTGTGTATTTTCTTTGCCCATTTCATTTGTTTTTATTTTTGTTTAAAATTACACCATAGTTTTTACTGCTGTATCTCTCAACCAGTTTTAAGTCAAATGATAGAAGTAATATTTGCATTTGCATTTTGTTCCAATTCTGAGATTAGACATCAGCTGATTAATTTCTTTATTAATCAGATTCATCATATGCAATTAATTGGTAAGATCAGAGATTTGTATGAATAATTGGCAAGCGGTGCTGGAGTGTGATAACTTAAGGCAGCACACAACATTTTAACTTCCAGGTAAACAAGTGGATTTCCTTCCTTTCCCTTCCTCTAAGAAAAATGCTGATCACATATCCAGTATCATTAAGTTTCATATGGCTAGCTTAGCATATAAATGATGATGTGCACCTACAGTGCATTCACCCGCTATTAGCTTCTGTTTTGAGGCAGACTGATTGGTCGGTCCATGAAGTCATAATTAAGTTTGTTGTGTGTGTTGTACTCTGGTGAATTATTGCTTCAACACTGTAGGAATGAATCATTCTGATGTTTGTCATATTTTCCAATATGCAGATGTTTGATAGCAATTTATTTGGTGGTTCACTGCCATTAAACATGAAACTGCATCGTCAAAAACAACAATTCAACATGCCAAGAAGTTATGGTTTTTTTTTCAAAGGTGTCTTCACTGTGGCATAATCCAGTCTCCAAACATGAGCCTCCTCTTCCTCCTCTTCACAAATGTGAAAAAAATAGTAGGCAGCTTCTAGTGTTGCATTTTCATCAGTTTTGGTGGTTTAGAAAGTATTTTTAGATGAAGATATTGATAGCAGGTGTTAAAACAAAATGGCCACCAAATGTCCTGATACCCTGATTATGTATTATTATTTTATATACAATACTGTGTAGCACACAGACATGCAGCAGTTTTGTCATGTTCTCTGAAGTGACAATGTAACATGAAATGAATATGTTCAAACAGGTGAATGCATATGTAGCAGAAGATTAAAAAAAAAAAAACACTTTGGAGAACTGTGATTGTCAGATAAAGAATATAGGGCCTCATTCATAAAACTCACCAGCAAATTTTTCACTTTCTACCTGCCTTAAATTGCCTTTATGGCATTAACAAAACTTTCTAAGGCTGCTATGGTGTGGTGTGTTGACAGATTCTAATTATTTGTGTAAAAATACCAATGAAGTTTCTCCGTGCAGCACAGCATCGGATCCTGTTACATGCAGCCCATAAACGCTGCCTGAGAATGTTTTCCGCTGACATGTCCTATCTACTTTATGCACCCATCACAAAATAAGGCCTGCTGTAATGACAGCACATGAGTCCACTGTCACCTCAAATCAATCACTCATCAGAGAGAACTAGTGTCTCAAGCACCTGTAAAAAAAAAAAAAAAAGTGGCTTTTCTGGGGGAGTGTCTGACTCAGGTGGACTTATGTAAGAGAGGATGGGTATAAATTAGGGATGAGCGGTGCTGTACAGATTGCACCAGACTGAGCAGATCCAAGGCGTCTCCTGAAAAGCAGCAGTTGGTTGCAACCGTCTCCCAGGTAATCATCTCAGCTTAGCTCTCAGAGAGAAACAGCTTTCTGAACATCATGACATGCACCTATTCGTTTTGTTGGAGCATTTAATGGCATTTTCCTTTTCCCCCCTCTCTCCCTCAGACCTCAACATGCTTGAGACCTGCACTGATATTATCAACTTGCGCTACCAAGATGGCAGCGAGGGCAGCCCCTCCAACCCCGCCAAGTTCAACTACCAAGACTATGAGCAACTGAAGCAGAACTACCTCAAGAAGGGGAGACTTTTCGTTGACTACACCTTCCCACCCGACGACAGCTCTCTGGGAGACTTGCCTGATCTCAGCCAGTGGCAGCAAGACCAAGTGGAGTGGCTCAGGCCTGCGGTAAGTGCCATTTATATAACACAGCCTGACATGATTAGACTTTGGTTTTCCTTTCGCATGTGTCTCTGAAGTTAGAGGCAAATGCATGTATTTTCCATAGGATGACACATTTTGACATGGTCGCATTTCTTACATATACATGCTTGACTTCATCTGATTCATCTCCTTCTGCAAACTTTGTTTTTGTCTTGGTGCAGGAAATCATGAAAGAGAAAAACATCAACAAGGAGCTTTCTTTCTTTGTTGAAGGAGCCTCAAGGTTTGACTTTGGTCAAGGGAATGTGGGTAAGCAAGAATTTCTGACTCATTAGTAACAAAAAAGTGTGTGCACGGTTGTGAATTTGAACTATTCATCGGTGCTAGAGACCCGTGGCTCTTCTTTTACCAGGTAACTGCTGGTTTCTGGCTGCAATTGCATCGCTGACATTCCAGAAAGATCTGATGGTGCAAGTGGTTCCTCTTGACCAAAACTTCAAGGACTATGCAGGAATCTTTCACTTCAGGGTAAGAGAATAATAATACAGATTCCATAAACGTTTTCATGACACAAACCAGGTGCCGTTGTTTGCCTCACGTCATTCAACTGATCTGCATTCCTGACAACTAACCTGAAACTGCTCCTCTGGCAGTTCTGGAGGTTTGGAAAGTGGGTGGATGTTGTCATTGACGACTACCTGCCAATGTTCAACAAGCAGTTCCTGTCTGTGCGCTCCAAAACCGGCAATGAGTTCTGGGTTCCTCTGCTGGAGAAAGCCTATGCCAAGTGAGTGAACAGCTCACCCACCCTGACCTGAAACATTTGGACAATGAGTCACAGTCGCCGTATGTAGCAGTGGGACAAATTTCAGAATTAATACTTAAAATCCTCAAGATCCCGACGAGACCTTTGGTGATGTTCAGCAAATCAATATTGACTCCATTGATATATGATAGAAGAAAGAGTCTGTTATAGTATTACAATGATGAAAACTATCTGAGTGGTATCCATGACGACCTCCTGTGCAGCCTGTTGTAAAAAAAAAAAACCTGTTCCTGTCTGTGTTCCTGTCAGAGTGTGCGGTTCATACGCAGACATGAACGCTGGTCTTCCATCAGAGGCCTTCAAGGATTTCAGCGGTGGCGTGCACATGAGTTACAAACTCAGAGAGTCTCACACGGCGTCCCACAGTGACGAGCTGTGGCTCGCACTGACCAGAGCCACCGGGTGCAAGTCGATGATCTGCTGCGGGACGTCCCAGAAAGGGGTAAGTAGCCCTTTGGAGCAGAAATTCAGTTCCGTTTCCCTACTTTATTTTTTCTTGCTCTTCAAGGTCTCAGGTCTTTTGTGCTGCTTTAAAAGAGAAAGTAAAATATAAAAAGAAAAATGGCATGAATGAAATTCCGTGGAATGACTTGCTGTTTTGTGTTTCAGGATGAGTTGGTGAACACTGTGGAACACACTGGACTGGTGGACGCACACGCCTATTCTGTCACAGCGGTTACTCAGGTACGTGTGTGTGTGTGTGCTTGTGCGTGTGTGTCTGTGTGTGTGCACGTACGGGGGCGAGGGGGGTGTGTGTGTTCAGGACAGCAGGCATATTGAAAGTAATCAGTGTAATGCCATGAGCTATAAGATTCTCTTTCCCTATCTTCCCTATTCATGCTTTTATTTCATCTCATTTAGATACTCTATACTCTATATACCTTTTTAAATCAAACTTCTTTGAACTGTCTCCAAACTGTCCAAAATCTCTCCCCTTATCGTTGCGACCCCTAGATTCCTGTGATACCTTTATGAAGCAGGTTTTTGTTTTTAATTCAGACAGGCTTTTGGTTAGAATACCTGCTCCATTTTATTTATTGCCTCTTATTGGTTTATTTCCAATTTATTTGTGATTGGAACTTCTGTACTTGTTCGTGTGTCTCTGCCCTCATTTGTTTGTTGCTGCTGTGATTTTAACTTGTCAGCCCTGTGCTGTTTGTTGTCACTGCTATTTTTTATTTTTATATTGCATTTATGATTTTGTATCTGTGAAAGGTGCTATACAAATAAATTTTACTTACTTAAAGTTTTGTCAGCAAAAATGTAGTATCAGCAGATTCTCTCTGATACTAGGAGCATTTGAAATTGCAAATGTCACAATATTTGGAAGTTTAAAAAGTTATATTGAGGAAAAATAAAAAGTTAAAACATTCTCTTTTCACTTTTAGGTTGAGTGTGACGGTACCACAGTGAAGCTGGTCCGAATCATGAACCCTTGGGGCCGTCAGGAGTGGAATGGAAACTGGAGTGACAAGTATGGATGACTCGTATATCATCATCCCAAATTCATTACAAGTTTACAATTAAAACTAATAATGCAACATGAGCACAGATAGTTTCCACAGCAATAAAAAGATCTAGTTTATACTGCGCAGTCTGCGCTACAACTTCATTATTTTTCTGTGAAGAACAGCTAAATCCTGTTCCATGAACAAACCTGCATGTCATATGTTGCATGCTCTCAGTAACTCATTTTATTCTTGTGCTCAGGTCATATCTGTGGGACAGAGTTAGCCGCGAAGATCGGGCTAAGCGCTTTGAACTCGAGGATGGAGAGTTTTGGTAAAAAAACATGATAGAGATTTGGAAGCAACATCTTATAGATCTATAGATTTGCTTCACAATTTCTCCCTCTGGTTCTTCATCTATCGATTTTTCTCCTGGCTTTTTGTCTCTGTCTCTCTCTCTTTCTATCCCTCTGCCTGTCTGTGTCTGTCAGGATGGAGTTGGAGGACTTCTGCTACTATTTCAACATGATGTCCATCTGCTGTGAGAACCCCAACTTTATCGATGGTGACCTCTCCTGCCAGTGGAAATGCATGATTTATGATGGCAGTTGGATGGCAGGCAAAACTTCAGGGGGCAACATCAGTCATGGTGGGCCTCATTCATCCTTCCACCCTTAACTCGCGCTGTGATGTCTTTTTTCTTTAATGTGTGGGAGCACAAAACAAACAACATTTTTCATGAGCGCCATCTGTATTTATTTAACGCCCCCTTTTCCTTCCCTAGATACCTTTTCGATGAACCCTCAGTATCGCATCAGAGTGAAGCAAATCGACCAGGAAGAGAAGGGAGACAAAAACATCTTGCTGTCTCTGATGCAGAAACCTGTTCAGCGTCATCGCAACAAGACGAGAACCAACCCCATTGGACTTACCGTCTTCCAGGTCTGAGTGCTGACCTGTACATGCCTGTACCCAGGAATGTTTAGAGTTTATTATATAACAAATAAACAAAGTGCATTATTAGTCATTAGTGATTATGTGATTAGTAATTAAGAAATCTGCTTCTGGGATCACATGTGCCTCTGCTGACATAAGATTGATTCCTGGCAGAACTTTCTCTTTTGCATTTCTCCACATTCTTTTTCACGCTATCCCCATGATAAAAATACTTGAGTGGGTGGAAACAATGTTTACTGTATACTGACATTCTTTTTCCCCCCATTTCAAATCCAACAGGTGCCACCAGGGGTAAGCCCAAAGCAATATCACACACACACCTATATGCACACAAAGCAAATTCCACCACCAAGTTATTTGAGTGATATAATAGCCGGTGATCTTATGGAAACAATTACATTTAATTAGATTTGTATTCGCTCCAGACACCAGAGGGCCGTCTGAGATCCTCCTTCTTCAGGAGCAACAGGCCAGTGAAGCAGCAGCAGATGTACAGCTATGAAAGGGATCTGATCGAGCTGCACAGCCTGCAGCCCGGAGAGTATGTGGTCATCCCCTCCACCATGAAGCCCAACAAGACCGCAGACTTCGTTCTCACCATCTACTCCAAGGCCGACAGTGACGTGGAGTAAGGAGTTCACTGTGTTTACCATGATTTATTGTAAAAAAAGAGGGGGAATGCGTACACCAAAAAATGTAGCACGGGTGCAATAGAGGAAAAAATCTCTGTGTCAGAACAAAAGCTCCATGCAAGCAGTTATTGGTTATATTTTCGGTACAAGACCTTCATCAGAAGAGGTGAAACATTAAATGACACCGGTGTGGATAAGTATAGACAAGTGCACACGATCAGCAATCAAATCAATCAGGCATCATCGCTCAGAGTCATGAAGCTTGACCAATAGCATAAGAGCTAAATCAGTTCCATATAGACATAACAAAGAGAGATGTAGGTACAAAAAGTCAATAAGACATCGTCAGATAGAATCATAAAGATTGACCTTCAGTAGAGAACCACATAAAAAACATGATTTACCATGTTTTAGGACACAATATACTGTATGTCCCAAATGGAGATTTTTATTCCAAAGCAAGGCACACACTAAAAATCACTTAAAGGTACGCTTAGAAATCTGACCCATACTTCACCAAAATCTCTGTAGAATTAAAGTAAAACTCACTACAGGATAGTTTTGTTAATGTGAACTTGTTTGATATCTATATAAAACAGAAACATTAATCAATGAGTGTAATCATCTACTGTAGGTTTTTTTGAAATCTTGAGTGATGATCATCAGACACTGATATAAAGTTTTGGGTTAAAACCTCTAAACTGCAGAAAATTAATGTCTTTAGTCTAGAACTGAGCTTCCACAGCATGAGGGCAATTCAAAAATCACAAATGGCACAAATTGGACTGGAAAATTTAAGCACAAATCTCCTCTTTAACTGATTCCTCTCTGCGTCCAGAGTCAATGATGGAGATGAAGATGAGCACACAGATGACGACCCTGTGACTCCCAAGGTGTGAAATAAAGAGTCAAATACCTAAACTGAGTCAAATACATGTAGCTGTAATTCAATACCCTTCAAAATTAGAGGTTTCCGAATCTGCCAGTCTGATGTCTAATGATCTGATGATGTTTGTTCTCTTTAAGCCAACTGGCGAAGACAATGACAGCTCAACCTATGCCATGTTCAAGCGTTACGCTGATCAGGTGAGTTATTTTTCAACCCGTGCATGTCTTTAAATCTGTCTGTTCTGTTTCTCTTTTCTCTCTCTCCACTCATCCGTCCGCCCATCCATTTCCCTATTATGCCAGTTTTCAATCCCTGTTTTTATTGTTTCTGTCTCTGCTGTCAGAATGGTGAGCTGGGTGACAGACAGCTCCAAAGGCTGCTGAACGACAGCTTCCCTCATGGTGAGTTTAATGTGTTTTGGCATGATGTGAGATTCTTTTCCCAACATGAAAAAAATGCTAATTCACATGTGGAGACTTACTGTACTTATGTTCCTTTGTGTCTGCCTTTCACAGAGGGCTTTGACCTGGATACCTGCAGGAGCATGATTGCTATGATGGATGTATCCTTCAAAACACGTTAAAGGAATAGTTCACCCAAAAATGAAAATTCAGTCATTATCTATTCACCCCCACGCTGATGGAAAGTCTGGTGAAGTTTCTTAGTCCACAAAACAGTCCTGGAGCTTCACAGCAAAACAGCGTTGCAGCATTCTCCTAAACAACCGAAGAAAACACCAAAAAAAACATAAAATGGCTCCGTACTGCTCGTCCGGCATAATCCAAGTCTCCAGAAGACCCGAGATCCCAAGTTGACTTGAAAAGACGTCATTTACACCCTTTTTTTTAGCCGAAATCTTCACTGTAGCCGCTGAGCTCAAAGCCGCGTTCACGTTAATGTGCACCCCGTCTGAAGTGGGTGCACATGGGTGAGTAGATAATGACTGAATCTTCATTTTTGGGTGAACTATTCCTTTAACATATTGCTTAAGTTATTTTACAAATCACCCCATCATGTCTGATTCATATGAAATGACACACTGATAGGGAGTTACATTTTTTCATCTGTAGGCTGTGTAGCAAGTTTTCATCTATGAAACGTTCTTAATGTATAAAGACCGACCGGAGGGCGAAGATGACCTTTGCCGAATTCTCAAATCTCTGGAACAAGTTTGACAAATTCAAGGTAATGCAGCAAATAAAGCCATTAGGAAAACATATTCAACTCATTTCATCTGATTTTCTGAACAGATGAAACATGAACATTTTTATTTTAAGAAATATTGGCTTGAGTTTGAGTCTGACTCTTTATGTGTCTGTGATCTGTATTTAATCACTTTGGGAGATGAAAATCTGACTTCCATATTCAGACTGTCTGTTCGCTCAAAGGAGATTAATATGTCTTCCAGAAAATCTTCGATCGCTCAGACGTTTCTCAAACTGGGACTCTCTCCTACAATGAGCTACAGAACGCCATCAAGACTGCAGGTAAAAATTTTCTTTAAAAAGTTAGATTATTGGATTTGAATTTAACTATCTGCAGCTACCGTATCATGAATAATCAGCTTATATAAAACAGGAAAGGGGGAAATCCTTAACATGATTGTGACTGGAGTGATTGTTTTCCCCGTGTCTCCACCAGGAATAGACGTGGATTCCAGCATGGTGACCCTGCTGACGTTCCGCTACTCCGGCTACTACTCCTCCATCTCCTTGGAGAGCTTCCTCCCTCTCATGCTGCGCCTGGACAACATATCCCGTGAGTGACATGCAAGCCAATCGCACCAGTTTCAAAAAGCAAAAGGAAAAAAGCTGCTGTGCTCATATAAGGTGTCCAAATTAGTAGGGCAGGAGCCTAAAAAGGGGTAGAAGGTCAACGCAGCTCTTTAAGGTGAAAAATTGAAGTGGGAAGTTAATATATTTCCTTTTTGATGTATTTGTCACAGAAAGAGTTAACTTAGGGATTAGTTACTGTTTTTTTCCATGTTGGGTGGTTTCTTGGTTTTGGTGAAAGTTTAAACTGAATCCTCAGATGGTGGTAGACCATACTGAAATACGGACACACAATCCAGATTTGAATATTGCATCATCCTTCAAAATTGCAGTAGATTTCTCCATTTTAAGATGTATTTTAAAAGCTTACCCCGTGGCCTTTATCTTTATCTGACAGAGATGTTTGTGGTTTGTTTTACTTACAGAGCTATTCAACAGCAGATCTTCCGATGGAGTCGTTTACATGGACGAGAATGAGGCAAGTCTGGTTGCACTTATAGGGCAAAGTATCTATTATTTCATCTCGAGATATCCAACATACATGTTCCTACACAGTGCAGCATTCATTCTGTGCAAGGCCTCATACTTGCATGTTGAAAAAAAACTGGATAAATTTGCATTATTGAGTTTTGCTTATTCCTTTGTTTCAGTGGATAACCCTCTTCATGTACACCTAGACTGCAGCTGGTACCACAGAAAAGAGAGACACAAGATGGGAGACTGCCGGAATCAAGCATTGGTTTTGATGGAAATTTTGTCGTCTCACCGAAACATTGTGGTGCAGCTATTGTTTGCTATTTCTGTCATCAAGTTGTCTTTCTGGGATAAATGTGGTCGTCACTCTGAACTATAAAGTGGAAAATATCATGTTAATCCTGTGCATGTTGTGTCACAGTACACTCTAAAAAAAAATCACTGTACAACAAAATAAACAGGATGCAAGAGAATACATTGTGGACCAGAAATTGTTTTATTAACTCAGAACAGACTACTCCAGAAAAATACAAAACCTCAACAAAATTAGTCAAACACAAGACCCCTTGGCTCAAAACTCATTCCACATTCGCTCATCTTCCCAATGAGGCAATATTACTCTTTTCGTCTACACACCCGTTCGTTTGAGTCTCAAAACACACATTTACAAGTCAGCGCTCTCATTTCGTATTCGTTACAAATGAAAGAAGAATTCACCCGTTCAATTCGGAAAATCCGTTCGTCCAGACAGTAGATCAGGGGCGCACTCTGCTGTCTGACTGTGTCCATCGCAGTGCGTTGAAAAGTAGTTTGTTTCATACACCATACAGACACGGTGTGTGTGTGTGCACATAATATCCCACATGTCCATTAAAGCAGCCACACTTCATATTAAGACAGTTCTTGTACAACACGGGAGTCTTTGCAGTGCGCACGAGTCGAATCTCAGTCCTCTTCCTTCTCGATGTAGGTCTTGCAGGCGGAGCGGGCCATTTGCCGGGCCAGGTACCGTTCTCTCGCCGAACTCACCGTCTGATCGCTGCTGCGCTTCGCGAACTTATTCGCTTTCTCCTCCTGTGTGGCGCTCTCCTCGCCTGGTTTCTCCTTCGTCTCTTCTCCTGCTACTACTCCTTCCTTCTTCTCCTCGTCTTTTTCTTCTCTCTTTGTCGCCTTCTCCTTCTCCTCGTCCCTCCGTCTCTCCTTCTCCTCGTCCCGGTCCTTCTCTTTCCGTTTGTCCTCGTCCGGATTCTTCCTCTTCTCCCGTTCCCCGTTCTTGTCCCTCTCTCTCTCTTTTGGGCTCCTCTTCCCGTGCCGCTCCTCCCTCTCCGTATCCCCTCTGCCCCTGCTCCTGTCGTCTTCTCTGCCTCGCTCTCTATCCCGATCCTTCCTTCTGTCCTTGTCATCTCTCCTTCCCCCGTGTCTGTCGTCCCTTTCTCTGTCTCGGTTTCTGTCTCGGTCTCTCTCTCTGTCCCTCCCCCTGTCTCTGTCTCTGTCTCTGTCTTGGTCTCTGTGGCTCTTCTTCGGTCTGTCCCGCTCCCTCTCCCTCTCCTTGTCTTCTCCGCTCCCCGATGAGGGCGACCTCTGTCTGTAATGGCGTTTGGAGTGGGTGGAGCCCAGCCCAGGCTTGCTGAACCCAGACTTCTGGTCGTGCCCCTCCTCGGTGTCACTGTGTGAACTGGGGAAGTTGTCTTGGGAGGCAGGTGAGGGAGAGGGTGAAGTCCTCTCTGCGGCTTTTGAAACCTTTGAGCTCTGAGTTCTGTGGAAGCAGGAAGAAAGAGATTTAGGCTCAGAGAAGCTCTAAAAAAACAAATGTGTGCGGTTGTGTATATGGATGGGCAATAATTCAATATTATCATTTAGCGTCTTTCAGTGGAATTATATCCTGATGATATGGTGATTTTGAGATATTGTGACAATTATGCTGTCTACATTGATGATAAAAAGCACATTCTATTTTAAAAAAAGAGATGAAACATTTTAAGGAATATTATTTGAAAATTTCAGTTTTGTTTGACATCACACCTAACATTACCTTACTGTTCAATGGGATGCACATTAATTTGATTATTTAACATGTGATTTTGCATATGTGAACCATACTGTGATATATATCGAAAAAATCCTTATGATTATCGTGGTATTGATTTCAACCGCTTCGACCCTGCCCTAGCTGTGTGCATGAGTGAGCAAGTTAAGTGTCAGGACTGACTTGTCTGCTGAGCGATCCGGTATCGCCTCCTCTCCCACAGTCTGGTTCAGCAGGTGCCGGTAGAAGCCGCTCAGGTCCTTTTGCTTCTTCACGTCCAGAGCAGCTAACCAAAATGAGCAAACATATAAAACATTCGTTTACACTGTTTCACATGAAGTGGCTTATTACCAAGACGTCTAAAGGATCAGAGTCTAACCTTCCATCTCTGCCTCTCTCCTCTCTCTCTCCTCTTCCTCCTTCCTCTCCTGCAGTTTTTGCCTGTAGGCGGAGGTAACGTAAGCCTCCTTATCGGCAAACTGCTCTCCCTCCGCCTCCCTCTCCTTCTGGATCTTCCTTTCATCCCTCCGTTCTTGTTCTTTCTTTCGCTCTTCTACCGCTTTCAGCAACTGGTTGATGTACTTGGGCTGTAAGGAGAGACAGAGGAAAACAAGTCGAGTTAGTGTTCGTACTAACAGTACTGTGATACTTTATGAATTCAAAGTTCACTGAATGTTAGTGGCATACGTTTTACTACATGTTAGTGTCTTGGGTTATTTGAGATTACCTTTCTGTCTGTTCCTCCAAGAACCTTCTTGTTGCTCTCCACTCTCTGTTTCTGAATGTCATCGTACACAGCATCATAATCATATACAGTGCTGTCCTCCTCCAGGGCCTTCTGCATCTCCAAACGAGTCTTTTAACAGAGAGAGAGAGAGAGAGACAGCAAGAGACACAAAGACCAGGAGAGGGAGAGAGAGAGATGATCATGATTGTGGCAAAAATATAATATGGGAGTTCACAATATCAACTGGATTCCACAATAAATCTCACAGAGTGTTTTTTCCCTCCTCTCACCTGCTTCATCATCTTCTTCTTCACAGCTTCTTTCTGCAGACTCTCCCCGACCGAGGTCTGAGGACAGACATAACAAAACATCACTCGCCACACACCTTCAGTCTAAAGTCTACTAATACGTCATCTGGACCTTGGATTGTAGTTTTTTTTCTTTTACAGAAACCTATTTAGTTCGCAAAATAGGGAGTACTGGTAAATTTTGACCCATGACCATGTAAAGCAATTAGTGAATGACAAAAGACAAATTTTGCTGTCTTGATGGTAACAATTCAAAAGCCACAGCTACCTCATCATCAGAGTCATCCCCGAACACTGAGGGTCTCTGCAGTGCTGCTGTCTTGGACGCTGCTTTCTTCTGGGACAAGATCAGCCCGTACCTGTGAGAAATCAGAAAAAGACACTTAACCTCTTAACTCCAGGCCCTGTCCTGCCACAGCCGACGCAGCTTGTATTACATGTATTTCACTGGAAAGAATAATCATAAAGTAAGGTGACGTGACAACAAATCCACTTAAAGAGGGAGGCTTTAGGGAGCAGCCTAGATATTAGGTGTGTATCTGCAATTTTCATTCTCCAGAACAGCCATATGTACAGGTCAGGTGAGGTCGGTACAGCTGAGTGAAGGCTTGGCTTTAATAATCACTGTCACTTTCAGTTGAGCCTACGCTGGGCATTTTCGTTTGAGCCATTTGTCACTCTGTAATATTAAACATTGTGTTGATACCAATGGTCCTCTTGATAACGGATCATACTCATGCACGAAAAATGGAGATCAAAATCTGCCTAAAGACCCCTTCAAGCTCAAGTCA
>OMOV01074209.1:4794-15095 GCA_900312565.1 Beryx splendens | reverse complement strand
AATGACATTGCTAGCAAGAAGAAAGACAAAAAGGGGAAAGCAGTGGGTGAAAAATCAAAGTGCCGTTTCTCCCCCCCGCTTTGATATGAAGTCCCTTTCACTTTCAAACCTATTGCGCTCATTCAAGCAGGAAGTTCATCAGAAGCTGAAAGTTGTGTGTGTGTGTGTGTGTGTATGTGTGTGTGTGCGCGCGCTGTGGGGAAGTACAAAGAGTCTCAACTTGAAAGGAGGACAATCCATTTTTAATGTGCTCAGTTAAGAAAAGTAGCATCGATGAGAGAAAGTAGCAAAAAAATAAATAAAAGCAAAGCAAAAATCTTGTAACATAAATGATTTGCATCGTTTGTGGGAACCGTTCGAGGAGGATTCGGCCCGGCGTTGTTGTTTATTTTGTTTGCCGCTGAAGTGAGCGCAAGGTGGGCTCGCTGCGGAGGTTTTAACAGATCTAATAAAGCTGTCATGGAACATATAACTTCTTTTCATTACATGGGGTTGCCGTATTCATTTTTGTTTGTTTCCATCTCCAGACTGCACTCTCGCCTCTGGATAATGGTTAATACCAGCTTCCCAGGGATCAGAATGTATCAAAGTATATTTCTCTAACTGGGGCACATGTGTCTCCTTGCGTATGTCACCCTTGCACTCAAACAGCGCTTTGCCATTAGCTGTGTATACATTTGGTATTCTGGTGCTGAATCAGACAGGGGGGAGGATGAGAGAATAAGGCCATAGAAACTGCTGATGTTCTGTCTGGTGGGATTTTCATTGACTGGCGGTCGCCTCTGACGTGGAATATAAGGCAATATTGAGTAACATGGATCAGTAACTCACATGGTGGTGTGGAACTAGCATTCTGTGCCATGTGTCAGTATAGCAACTTGCCACGCAGCAGTCAGTTTGCATGTATTAACTGGAGTTCACTTATAGCAGAGAGAGAAGAGTGTCTTTGAGGGAGTTTCTCAAGTCTAAAACATTTGGATAGCTCCAAGGACCAAAAGAGAGGACAATCATCAAACCATGGGGCGTTTAATTTGAAATAAAAGCCAATAGAGGAACTCTGTTATAGCCATGGGCAGAAGAACCTCAAGTCATTAGTCTGTGTCTGTACACACTGCTTTTTCATGAAAGGTGACTCAGTCCTTTTATCCTTTCTTGAGGTGGCCTTTATCCCCCGAGGCCATTGAGAAACTGGTGAATTTAAAGGCCTTCAAATTGCAGTGCTCCAGTTAAGCCTCATTTGCTCTCCCTTCCCCATTTGCATGCTCCATACACAGAGGCTCCAGACAATTTGGCAAGGACGGTAGGAGCGCTTCCAGAAAGTTTGCAGGCGATGTCGACTGCACACACTTTCCACACAACCGGCAGCGGTTTGATACAAAGCCGCTTTCAGACTAAGCCTTGAAGGGCTTGGGGCCCAAAGGGAGAAAACTATCAGCTCTGGTTCCCTGTCCAACTGAGATGAAGAAATACCTGCTTGGGACCAATTATCAGCAGGGTACAGATTTTAACAGCAAACTACAAAGTCAAGACTAGAATTCCATTAGTAGATTTCCGCCTCAATTTCGTTCTGCCTGTGGATACTGGTGTCTAACAGAGGCAAATACTTGCTATTTTCGATAATAGTGTTTCACCCTAAGTCTTACACAACACACAGAGAGAACACACAGTCTTGCATCACAAGACTTGGTTGAACAGACTGTCCACGCCCACACAAATAATCCAACTTGTATGCAGGACATGTTCTTTGATACAGTGCTTATCTGAGCAGTAGAGCAAGAGATAATCACTCAACAGCTTATGTTAAAACCGGCTCTTTAACTTTGAATTTTTGATACTGCCATAATACAGGGCTGGGAGCTTGAAGGTTGGCATATTCAAGGCAGCTTCCTCTTAGACTCGAGGTTCTACCCTGGTACCCAGGCTAATGAAGACATGCTGCTGCTCTTGCCATGTGGGAATCCACCGGAAGTGGGCCGATCCGATAATCTGGTATCATTTTAGAAACAAGGTCTTAAACTTCATAGAAAATGAAATCACTCCTCAACAGCTACTGTATTCTTACCATTTAAGAGATGTTTACAAAAACAATTACATGACTTTGTTGCTGGGAGGAACCCTCAATAACCATTGATCTGGAGTTTATTTACCACGCTTGTGCTTGTACTCTAGTTGGCCTGTTTTGCTGCAGTTAATGGACTTTGTTGGAGGCAGTTTCTCATTTATCTGTGAAGTTCAGCGTTAACATAATCAACAGTGTTTATAGAATGGTACTTGATTATTGCCCCTCTGAGGAAGGAGACAAGCCCAAAAAGCAACAGCAGAAACATTTCCATCCAAAGTGATAGCTGTATTCTGTATCATTGCAACAAGCTAGTAAACACTTTTCACAGCTCTCTGTGCGGTTACAGATTCAATCAACTGAGGCTGTTGTTGACACAGCATACCAAATCAGGCCAACTGTTGGTGAGGGTAGAATTCCCTCAGATAATAAAATCCCAGCTAAAGGCCTAAGAGAAGGAAGAAAACAAACCATTCAAAATGCATTCTCTCCTAAATCCTCTTATAGTATGCGCACAATGCATTTACCCAGGGCAGGCACAAGCTTTTTGGGGTTCCAAAGACTTTGGCTGCGCCTCACAACATTTCAATTTACAACCCATTCAGTTGCGTGACATTATGACACAGCGTCTTTTGTAGAGACAGTCAAAAAGTATGCTCAACATACTGATAAAGAGCCCCCTTGTGACAGGGTATTCTTGTTGGTTTCTGCATGTTATTTGAATGCTCCAATTGGGCCTCAGTGATTTAGTTTTCTATCTGGGGTTTAGGGTGACAATTGCCGTGTACCCACAGTTCAATTCAATGGTGAGATTTCAGGGATTTACTGAGTAGTTTATATCTGGCAACTGTACAGTTGTGGTTAATAATCAATTGTGGCAATTGTGGTTAATAATCAAATCTCAATATCACGATATTTAAAATTCCAACTTGATCCCCTGCATTCCTCTCCTTGGCTTGCTGGGCTATTTGGAAGCCTCAGGGAAATTGAAATAGTATTCTGGCACAATTTCAGCCACTAGGAAGGTGCATGGGATGGGCAGGTGACACTGGGAAAGAAGAAATTCCAGCAACATTTTCATTATTGAGAACAAAAATTTTGTAGTAAAACCGATTCCTTTTGGCATGTGACCTTCGTCAGGGTTTGTAAAACAATTAAAACAAAAGCCTATATACAAAGAACCCACTAAAATCAACCAATAGAATTAGAGGCAATGGAAACAACAGTCAACAGATTACTGACACATGCAGCCTCATTGGGCCATAGAGAAGCAAAGGATATGGCTGTGTGATAAACCACAAGTTTGACCTCTACACTGATTAAAACAGGTGAGGGACTCCTCACTCCACACCAGATGGCTAAGTTAGCAGCAGATAGGAGATTTAGTTATATAGGCTAAGTTCTCTGGAGACAGAAATAATCTCATTGGCCGAGTTAAACCTGTGTCCCAATGGGTTGAGACCTTCCAAGTTCAAAATAGCCATACTAACCAATCGTGTAAGTTAGTTAGCCTGCTGACCTTCCAAGTACATGAATGTGGATGAAAGAAAGAAATTTAAGTTTAAGTGATTTAAAGGAGTAGTTTGGTATTTTGAACCCGGGGCCAAAATAACATGTTTTCCATCATGATCCTTATTAGTAGAAACCATAACTTCGCTAGCCACCTGCTCCGCCCGTCCGGTAACACCGGGCGGCCCCCTCCCACTCTACTGCAATAGAAACCTAGGGGCATACGCGACTTTGAAAACTAAAACTCCAATCTGCAAGTTAACAAAAAGTCACTTCCAAATCGTAGGTATCACTGCTATGGCCTGTATGGATACATTTTCATGAAAGGTGTACTCCCAGAGAGCACTTTTTGACACCGAGAACAAAAAGTCTGTTCTCAATAGCAAAGATTTGTAGGAAACCCACCTTTGCCATCTACAGGTTTTTTCCTCATCCTCTCTGTACAGTGCCCTTTGGAGCTCAGCCAATGGCTCTCTTAAAACTGAAGGTTGCCTACAAAGGCACACAGACTCAAGAAAACACTACAGAAACTCTGACTATAAAATCCTCATGCATACCATCAGGGAATAAACTTTTTTTTTTTAACATAAAATATCCAAAAGGCCGCCCTGTCCATTTTTTTTATGTGGTCAATTCTAATGTGGACTGGAACCTTCATAACTTCAGAAACATTTTATTGCGTAGTACTACACATTACTGGGAACTAGCTTGGGGAAAGCTTTTGTGACCAGACAGTTGTTTCCTCTTCACACTTTGGCATTTCTGTTATGGGGACACTTATGGGGACAAGTCCCATAGTTCTTGGTTTTGTTTGTTCTTTGAGTTTTTTGTTGTTGTATCATTATAGAATGAAAAGGCATTGTCTCCATGCAAATTCCATAAAGACTTGAATGTCAGCAAGGGAAAGTCTCATTACATTTGAGAGGCAAATGAGCCTTCTTTTTACTACAGATGTTGTCATCTTTTGTATTCTGTAAATGGTCCATTGTTTATACATAACTGTGTTTTTTTGCATATTTATGTAACAGAGCAAATGAGAACACCGAGGATTACAGCTCTGTGAAATGAGTTTGTCTTCGTCTTACCTGCGTAAACATTTGCGGTAGTTGTCCCAAATTACTTCTGCTATGTTGAGAATAGACAGTTTTCACTAAGAACTACTCACTTTTGCAAGCTCAGCTCCAGCTTCTGGTCTATTGTGCTGCAAGTTATGGCGTTTGGGGCTATGGGTAACAGTTTGGACATAACTCTTTACAGCCACAGTGGTTACAGAACCTTTCAGAAATTCCCAGATAAATCACCTTTGTCTATTAAACCAAAGCCTCACAAGTGCCTCCCTACACGATATATTACTTAAATTGGCCTTTTTTTTTTAAGAGTGCAGTGTTTGTTTGCGGCAGTATTTACTCCCTGGAACTCCTGTGCCAATCATGTTCATTTTGGTGATTGGACCCGGTGCATCCTTTTTATTCCAAGGCACTCAGCCTTATCAGGACCACCTGCTTGTTTGATTTAGTTAAGTTTTTAGACTAAGCCGCTGGAAGTTTTTGATGCTGCCGAGCCCACACTGTGCGCTGACAAAAAGACCTTGGTGTCAACAACAACAAAGGTACTGCAGAGCAGGAGATTGGAGGGCACCGAGGTTCAGCAGGGTGCAAAAAAGCAAGTCGCTGTGGATGACTCTGGAGTGAGCATATAATGAAGGGACCCACATCAAAAGCTGCTGTGCGCCCGTCCCCACCACCTCGCCCTACAACCTCCTGCATAATAATAAAATGTCAGGACCCCAAACAACAAAATATGCAATATTGATTATTCTAAATTGGCTCCCTGAACATCAAGGTCTGAAATTAAATGTTTGGCTCACCCAACAAGGGGGAGCTGCCAGGAATGTGTTTTATTGACCCAAATAATTAAAAGTTGTTTTTGTACACTTGATATCAGATACAGGTTTTCATTAAATTCAATGTAAAGGGACATCCTGGTGGCTCTGTGTCTAAGGTGCATACCGTGTAATCCGGTCCAGGACATTTGTCACGTCATCCCCCTCTCTCTCCCTGTCCCTTGCTGTCTCAGTCTACTTTGATCTGGTCAGTAAAATGCCAAAAAATTATCTTTGGTCGCACTTCATTTGGATAGTCCAATGTTGATACTCCTTCCTATGTTTCTTATCAAGTGACAGTGATGTGTGAAAAGTGGTCTATAGATATTCAGTGTCTG
Source organism: Beryx splendens (assembly GCA_900312565.1). Taxonomy (NCBI): domain Eukaryota; kingdom Metazoa; phylum Chordata; class Actinopteri; order Beryciformes; family Berycidae; genus Beryx; species Beryx splendens. The sequence goes on along the minus strand of OMOV01074209.1, from coordinate 9,307 downwards.
GGCTAGGGTTAGTAGGGCTAATATTAGAAATCGGGTTAGGGTCAGGCTAAGGCCAGGGTTACATAGTCTGTAGAGATGCACCAAATAGGCAAATGACACCTTGTTGAACTTTGTGTCACCTGATAGTTAGTTGAGCATCAACACTGGACTATCCAAATAAAGGGTTACCTAATCTTTAAATTCCATTTACAGAAAAGGATTGGCTGCAGCATATTGCCAATTACACGCTAAATAAAAATGACAAGGCAGATTTACAGCAAAGAGATTAACAAATGAAAATGATTTGTTACAATAATAATATTGCTACCTACTGTAGCTGTATGCTCCCTGACATTTTAATTGTTTAGCGGAACAATAAATTCGAAAAAAATAAATACGATTTTTTTGTGGCATCTTTGAGACGAATGATCGTTACAAGTGACTAACAACTGAGAATTATCTGAGAGGCTTGCCTCAGAATTTGGCTGAATTTTACCACCATTTTACTGACACTAATGAAACACTTGGATAGTGTCCCATTACCCTTATAGTGTCCTATTACATGTCTTGAACTGTCTAGGTTGAATTTGACACCTTTCTCTGACCTGAGAAGCCATTATATTCTACTGGATGTCTTCCAATACACTCTATCAATCGTCAGTGTAAAGGATTTCATGTGATGACAATTTGATGTTCATTCCTCAATGCGTAAACCCCCCCCCCAAAAAAAAACACCCACAGATAAATAGATGATCCACAACCTTTTTGTAATCCTGTAGTAGTATTTTTGGAAGCACAGCTCATAAAATACTTACTGAATTCCTTTTTATTCCAGTAATAACATCCCATGGGTTTTATTTTCAACCAGAATTTTGTCACAGATGTAAAATAACAGACATCAAATTTTGGGATGAAACTCTTCATCAAAGGCATGGCTCTCTCTCTCTGAAACTCAGTTAGGTAATGATGGGTATCTCAGTTCAGATCAAAACTCTACAAGCAGTTCCAAATTACCTTTAGTCTTAGCATTACGCAAAATATTGAAATTTTTGCCCAGGTCTGGCTGTGAAGATATTACCATATTTACATGTTGAGTATTCACCAGTGGGGCTCAAACATTTGTTTAAAACAAAGTACAGAGGGAAACAAGTCTTTAGAAGAGTGTGTGTGCTATTGAACATTTCAAAAGGCTTTTGTTTTCAAAATCCAATTACTACAGTGAATTCTTGGCCTGCACTGTAATGAATTTATTGTTGTAAACTCCTCATCCCCAAAAGAACAACAATATTAATCTTAATTAAGCTGATAATAATCCACAACTTTAATGTATGTAAGACGACAGGGGGAAAACAAAGTCGAAGCGATCGAGCAGCGTTTTATTTCATTCAGTAACTTAACTTTTTGAGGTCTAACGTGTTTTCTAATGTTAGAAATGTTTGCCTCAATGGTGGAGAACGTCTTTAATCTCACATTGTGAGCTTACAGTGTGTTACAGTAGAAAATGTTTGAGAAAAACACTGGAAATGGAATCATTTGTGGAGAGATTCTGGGAAAACATGCTGCTATCAGCTATTAATTATATATTTTGATGAATAGGCTCATCATATCTCCATCTATCGTATTAAGTGCACAGTCCATGCCAGGCACTGGCTTTGATTTTTCTGGGTCTTACAGAACAATTTGTGACCATTTCTGAAGTAGTTCAATGCCAGAAATATAATATTCAACTAATATTCAACTTCAGATTAACTATGTTCATTTTGTCTTCTGTTAAAATAATAATTTAGATTTTCTTTTTTTCAGACAAGTAGTAGTAGCTAACTGTCAAGCAGGTAACATCGCTACTACTACTTGTCTGAAAAAAAGAAAATCTAAATTATTAATATTCAACTTGACTCTCCTCATCAAAGACACAGATCTCCGATTCTGTTTAATACAACTTCAATGGATGATGCATTTTTCTAGTTCCAACCCAACAAAAGTTGCGTCGATCCGCATGATGATGCCTGAGCAGGTTCCAACCAGTCAGTATGCAGAGGTGAGCCACAGCTTTTTCTCCTTTGAACGCACAATATCTGTTAGATTCACTCATCTGGTGTGAATCATGAGAATAATTTGGTCTCTTTCACAAGGCTTAGCCGTTAATCTGTGGGCGTCACAGGGAAATAAGTATAGATTTGGCTGTTCTGTATTTAATGTTCCAATTGTTAAGCATCAAGCAAATCTGCTATGATTACTGTGACATACTAAAGGATATTCCACACACTGTGCTGCTTGTTAAGAACAATTTGCATTGTTTGTAAGATGTTCATATACTAGCAACTCTCACTGCAGTACATAAGGTACATGCTGACACTCAGTGAGTTATAGGTCATGCTTCTACATGAAGCAGCAGTGCTCTAGTCACATTTTCTCTGTGCTATAGCATTAATAGAATAAATATACAGTCCTTGAAATTGGCCACAAGTGCACAAGCTCAAGATGTCAACGCAATATTCTTTTAAAGCCTTACACGTTGGCAGCTTCAAATGGCAGCAAGAGGTAACGGCTTGAAAACTTAGTTGACAGTTTTGTATTTCACTCTACAGATTAGATTTGCGACGTCCTGTGGATGGAGAAGATTCCCTGCCAACTTTCACACCCAACACCAGTATTTCATTTTGGTGAATCTACTGTGCCTCAATTCGGGGGGGAATGAAGACGAATGGGACACTCTTCTTTATTGCAGCCCCACTTTGTGATTTAGACTGATAAGACAGGCGTATTTTTTCCATGAAAATCTTCTAAAAGTCTAGTGCAGAGCTGTGTTGGAGGGGAGACAACAAAAGAACAGATACATTAACACCATACCACTGCACAGAAGGCACTTCCTTTGTTTTGCCAGGAAAGAAGAGGCAATAACACGATTTTATGCAATTGAAAGATCTACAAATTTTTTTTTCTTAAAAATCACTGTCCTACCCATGCACACAGACCTGAGAGACAGAGAGTTAGGCAGAGAGAGGTAGAGAGGGAGTGAGAGCAGAGAGGGTAGACTATTAACACTGTGTCACGCCACTAGTGCCAAGCAGAGTAAACAAGCAAGTCAACAGAGAGTCCTTAGCGGTGATTTAAAGAGGGTTAGCGGCACCATAGCCTAAGGGACAGAGCAACAGGGCCAGGCTAGCTGACTGATTTAGCAGCCTTGTTTATAGATAGCGCTGATAGAAACAGTGCCAATGGGTGTTTCCCAAATGTCTGAAGGATGCCATGGGCCGTCCGCTGGGCTGTCAGCCATTGCTTAGCTGTGTTAATTTGCAGGTGGGGGCGAACAGGAGAGGTTGGCATGAATAAGGATTTTTTCAGCATCATCTGTTGAATGCTTTTAAAACAACATCAATAACAGACAATTATACTTCTGCAAAAAATGTATCTGCTGTAAGTGGATGACTGTAACTTAACAGTGCTTGGCATCAACTATTTAATTTTTTAACCTTTATTTATCCAGGGAAGTTGACTGAGCATGCATGCTCTTTTCAAGCGACACTCCGCTTCACATTCACAATTACACACATTCACAGTGTGATCTCTGCTGTCGGTCGCTGAGCAGCTCGCGCAAACCCGCAGCTTGCTGGAGCAGTAGCGGGGTCAGTGCCCTGCTCAAAGGCACCTTGGCAGAAGTTGCCACGCGCACGGGGGGTTGGGGTGGGGTGTCATTATTTATATTTAGGTCAAATGTTTCCTGAATTGAATTTCACTCATGAAGCTGTGGAGTCTCCTGGTCAGTTAGGACAGTTTGATTTGGCAAAGCTACCTTAACAGTCACTGATGGAATTACTGTGAGGTTAGATCAATATATTGGTTTGCCAATACTGTATATTGGAACAAAATTGGCCTCAGATATGGGCCAGTTAGTGCCATCCATCTCCAATATGATGAATATGATAGTTTGTCTGATTACATGTTTATTGCTAAATTGATCCGTTCTACACTGGTTGTCTATGTGAAGCCCTTAACCTGAATTGATTGTAATGCAACATTTTGATTGGCTTCCACAAAAGCATCACACAATAGGTTTCTTATTCTTATGGTCCTGGGTTTCAGTGGAGAGTTTTAGTGTCCAGTCTAGTGCTTTTCCACTGTGAGATGAATAGCATTCTTAGGGAAACACTGAAAACTTTTTCAAATTTAAAGATACTGAACAATGGTGGCTGCATTGCAAAAGTATTGATATCAGCTTCAGCTTTCAAAACTCCTTTTCAGAAAGATTTCTCACAATCAGATCATTCCATTCGTTTTGATAATGTGGAGCTCATATCAGAGAGCTGTCGGAGGTCACCTTTTCACATCAAATTCCAACAACATCATGACTAGTTTATTCTTGTTTTTGGGTCTGCCACACAGCCTTATCAATGTCAAAGCATTTCGTGACTCATGAGTTTGGAAACACTGCAGCACAGTCGCAGAGTTTCCAGAATCTGACAGAGCGAAAATGTCATGACAAGTAGGAAGTTCATCAAAGACCTGGGGTAACCTTCAACTGTGCACAACTGAT
>OMOV01074203.1:4962-17439 GCA_900312565.1 Beryx splendens | reverse complement strand
TTAGCTTAGCTTAGCTGCGGCTTAAACGTCGCTCCGGTCCGGTGGTCACTTCCTCTTCCAGACTCTGTTGTGTCTGATTCAACAAATATTCAATATTTGGCCTCGTGTCATGAAACTAGTTTTCTTCCAATTACAGCCTACTGATATTTTAAAGTATTTAGTAGTATGATATTTTACTGTCTGTTTTTCCCTATCGCCAGAGTAACATGGGACGGGAGTGTTTTGGGAGACCCACATTTTACCGTCCGTGAAGGCGCCACTACAGAAAATGCGGAAACATAATTTGTAGTGTAAGGCTGATCTCCAAAGTCCGCTGGATGACGCGTTTTGCATCGCCCAGCATACTTTTGCTGGCAAATGAGTGGGGAGCGCTGGGTGCAGGCAACATGCAGGGAAGTTAAATATTGTTCATTTGTATATACTACCAATATTGTAATGATACAATGGTGGTTGAAAATCGGTAAACTTTCCCTTTAAGTCTTGATTGAAAGGTTGTATCTATTTTTATCCGGTTTTGTGTGATTTAGCAGCCTAGGTAGCCAGCTGTCTGCCCAGTCAGAAAAATAACCCAGAAGTACCTCTTCAAACTCAGAGGCAATCAAGCTGTGACCCTCTCCGCCACAAGGTCCAGTTATCCCACTTTCTCTAACACAGATTTCTCCAGACCTCAAGGTATCAGCTCGAGGTCTGGAGAAATAAAGAAAAAAGAATAAAGAAACCTTTGTTACTGAAAATCTTCAGAATTCCTTTTGTAGTACTTCAAGGGAATATCCCTCCTCCATAAAACTGAAAACATGCTAAAATGGAGAATTTGATTGTAGCCTCAAAGAAGTAATATACCTTTTTTTTGCAAAGTGAAACATTTAGATTGAAGTTTTGAACCAAATGTTCTAACTAAGCTTGATGGCATCATTAGTACAACATTCAAATGGTGTAAGGCATATTTAATAGTTAACAAAAAACTCAAGTAAATACATTTCCATGCCTTTTCCAGTAGACCTGTATCTGCCAAATGGATATGGACTTGCATGTTTCATATTTTGTTCATAATTTGCCCCAATTTTCAACCATCATTTTTTGGTCTCTCTTGAGTACTTTAAATCGTACTTGAAATAAGGGGAAATATTTGTGTAGGCCCACAAAGAATGTTGCTCAATGCGTATTGTGTGCAGTAATTCAAAATAACACGACCTCGGCTGCTCGTAAGAACTCTCTTAGTTTGAAAGTTCCATCAAATATCCTGCCCACTATAATCCTTGTCAATCCACAGCAGTAATCCATCAGCGAGACTTAAATGCTGCCTACTTGCTGCATGGAAAAAGCTCCTTTGTTCTTTTCAGTTCTGTGTGCCTAATGTGCCAACTTCCATTTTCGCTCCTGAACAAGGTAACACATATGGTCTGGCAGTAATAGGCCAGAAATTGTGGGCTGCAGACCCTCTTTAAAGCCACTTCTCTCCATCATACAGGCATAACCATATTACCCCTAGTACCTTCTGGTGCAGTTGAGTAAATTAACGTGTGAAATCAACCATTACACTATCTGCTTAATGAATCAGGTAACCATTAAGACTGGTTTTCATGTTTGTCTTTGTTGTTTTCCAAATGAAAAAATGAATTTTCCTCGCAAACAAACTTCAATTCAACTGCTAATGACCTTCGTCGGTTCTCGTTTGACTGACGCAGCTCATTGTGTCAGTTAACCGTTGTTAAGTTAAGCTCTAATATCTGGTTGTTTTAAAGGATAACACAGGATGTGTTTTTTTTATGCATTCTTACGGCCAACAAATCCTATGAAAATAACAAAATCAACAATGCGTTTGCTTTACTTTCTGACTTCCCACGTGCCGTTTTTTCGCCGTCAACCCGGAAGTCATTGGCTCCAATTGTAAGCTAAAAACCTTGAAATGCAGCTCACAAAGACAGTTTCAATTTAAAAAATTGCTAACTGTTACCATGAAAAGTCAGGCTGCTCAAATGGGAACAAATTCTTCATTACGCCAGGGACTATTTTCAGTTGTATAGAACTATTTTCCTGAGATTGCAAAGTGTTTACAGCCGGGTTATTAAGTTGTTAGAGGAAAGAGTCGGCCGGCCCAGTGCATCGCGATGATGAAATATGCTGCCCAGAGCAACAGCATGGCTCTTTGACATGTTTTAATACAATGGAGTTCTATGGCTGCTGGGACAAGGCTGCATTGGGCACTGGCTACATGGACGAGACTTGTTGGCAAAACAAAATCATTGCTGATTTTGTTATTTTCATAGGATTTGTTGACAGTAAGAAAAACACTTATCCTTTAAGATGTTTGTACTGGGAAAGAGCCTTTCCCAGGGCTGTTTATCATGGAAGAGACATCTTTGTATGTCGTAGGGAATAGGTTCGACCCAAGCTGGAAAATAATACTCTAATGCTTCTGTTGCACTATATCTTGACTGGGATGTCCAACTATGGAAAAGCACTTTTTATATATATTGATTTAATCCATGGCACATGGGCACATATATTATGAAAACATAGTTGAAAGAATTTTAAGTGATCTATGACCTTTCTCAACCTCTATCAGCGACTAGTCAGAATTGAAACAATATCGATAGAACTTGTCTCCTACTCAAGACGGTCACCTGTAATTGATACAAACAATAAAATCAGATTTTCACAATAGAAAGGAGTGAAGATGTAATACATCACCATACTAAATACTGGAATAATACTACTGCTTCGTCATTTGCTTTATTGGCTGGAGAACGAGGCTTTTTTGCCAATGTCTTGTGATGTCAGTTGATCCATTGTACCATCCAATGGGTGGAGAGTGAGTTTTGAAATCCAGAAATCTCAAGTAATGAGTCATTGGTATCAATCAACAACCCTGTCACCCCCCCCACAAATATGGTCATTTTGTGCTATGGGCTGAAAAAATCATACTTATTGCCGCTTATATTCATTCAAAACAAAACTGTCATTGGCAGTTTTCCCTAAGCTTTCAACTACCATTGCAGCTTTGTATGTTTGTACAAAATATAAGGAATACCTGCTCTTTCCATGAAATATGATCCCCTCCATCAACTATGATCACCTTTACCACTTCAGTCATGAAGGGGAGATGTAAATGAATGGGAGGAAACATGTAAAGGAAGGATTTAAAAGCCATTAGACACGGATTGTGCACATGGGAGCGCAACTAAATACTGAGAAGGTGGCACTAATGTTTTGAACAGAGCGTATTACAGCAGGTACCTCCACACTAGGGGAGCACCAGAAAACACTGCTCTATAAGCGTTTAAGGAGATTAAATATGAAGGCCTTCAGGGTAACTTAGATACTCATCAGTCATTATTTTCATGGTCAATTTACCTATAGATTGATTAATACAAGAATTACATTAGTTGGACTAAACAGGGCACCACCTTTACTCGGCTGTAAGGGGACTTGTATTAAGTTGAGCTTATACTTTCTAAATCAAGCCTGACTTGAATGAATTGGCTGTCATATCTGAGGCCGGACATTCGGAGAAGATACTCATGCTTCACACAGAACTGCTCATATAGAAGTCATTTTCCCAGATGAAGTTATTACACAACACTACACCAATAAACAGCTGAGTATAACGTAAGTCTAGATTATGGCAAATTCTGAGGCTGGCCGGGGGTAGAAGGGAGTAGGTCACTGTCCTATGGCTCCTGGTGGAGTCGTGATTCTCCCAGAAGTCCTCAATAATAAAAAGCAGCATTACAGTGATTAAAAGTAATAAATCCAAGTTCACTTAGGCTGATGTGAGCATTTCTGGGTTAGGTTTCCTTTCTGTGGTGAGTAGCCCTCCTCGCTTTGATCCATTGTGGTTCTGGTCCTGCAGGACATGATTCAGTTCAGTTAAATTTAACAAGGAAACTGTGGACTTTGTTGCTTCAGAATGAAATGCACAACAAAGGTGCTCTCCCGCTGTTGGGCTGACTCCGTTTCTGCACTGAGATCAACTGTCAGTCAAACAATATGGGCGGTACTGTGCCGACTACCCAGTTCTTCTATTTATTACAGACAAACTGGAAATTTTATAACTCATTTTTTCCAGGACAGACCTACCAATCTTCTCCCCGTCTCCCACCCTTCATCTACCTTTATTAAAGGCAGCATTACAGTAATTAACAGCTGGTCCTGGCTTAAGACTTCATGGGACCAGGCTTTTGGCTTTGGAATGCTATGCCAGAGGGTCTTAGGGTAACAGAATCACTATCATCTTTTAAATCACTTGTTAAAACTTATTTTTATAGACTTGCTTTAATGTGATTTAATGTGATGCTATTTTTTAACTACTATCTTGTTTGACCCTCACCATCTCTTTATATTTGATCCACTTTGTTTTCATTAATTTTATTAATAAAGGTTATTTTATTATTATTGTTGTTTATTTGTTCATGAGTAGGATGTTTTGGTTTTACCTTACAGTCTAGCTTACTGTCACTTTAAAGCTAAAATAGTAAAGAAATTACAACCATTTATATAGTCTCTTGGGGGTAGATTGAATATTGTATTCTCCATCTTGCAGCTGACATTGTTTGGTGTTAGTTTGTGCAAGGTTTAGCACTGAAGTGTGTAATGTCTTGTTAAAATCCAACTTATTAGCTTTGCCGCAGCTCTGTTTCCCCTGTATTTCCCATCATTCTTTTCTTGTGACAAAGGACAGTGCTGGTTTAATCTTTAAGGATACATGCATGCTAATGGGCTCTTCACAGGAGACACCTGGAAAGAAAATGTAGATGTCTTGCTTTGGTGTTCCTTTTAGCAACATGCAAGTGGCATGAAAGGACGGACACATGCTGAGTTGTGTTTCTTTGGTATTCAGTGGAGTAAGATCCATTGGGGAACAGTATCAGACGGGTCCTATGTTGCTGTCCTGCTCTACATGGGGTGACGGGAGGCTTTTGATGAAAAGGCATCACAGAACGCTTTGCGGTTACATTATCACTCTAGATACATAATTACTTCAAAGCGGTAATCCTCGAGGTCCTTGTTTTTTCATCTTTGGTGCGAAGCTCATTGCTGTGGTGTTGCTGCACTGCTCTTCCCAGAGATCACCTGTCAATCAAACACTGTGTCCAAAAAACACATCCCACACCAGGTGTTTAGAACTGCCAGTGTAAAAGCTTTCATGAATTGGTTATAGGTTGTATCACTATTGTGTTATAGAGAAGCAGAGATAATGGTAATGTCGCTTTATGTGAACCGGTTGTAGCAGCCTTGCCCACAATGAGACGTTTTCACAGTACAGTTGGCTTCACTGTATCAGGGCTCTAAATGAACTTTTTTGCTTGGTAGCGCTGGTGCTCCGAAACTCCCAACTGCACCAGCAAACATTTAGGCACAGCCCAAAATATTTAAAGAGGCACCTTTTTTGTTTTAAATGGGCAATGCTGTGAACTCACTGAACTTTTCCATTCTGGACATACCTTATATAGAGATAATTAATTATTTATATAATAATTGATTAATTATTTATATAGAATGCCAAACCATAAGGAACTTTAGTTTTCACCACAGATAGGAATCAATTACTATGTAGAAAGCTTGTGGAAAACTCTTTCTTGTGAGAGGAAACCTCAAGAAGGGGATTTAATGTTAATGGAAATTAAAAAAACAAGTTTAAGGTGCATAAAATCAGGTTGGTGTTTGATTGGCTAGAGCAGAACAGATAACAGGAGAGGAACGGATATGCGCTGTCAAGGAAATTATTCAAATAAAGTTGCAGCAAGGCAATTATTTTTAGGTACACCAGTGTGCACAAAATTAATTTCCAGGTCACACAATTTTCAATTTTGGCCACGTTTGCGTTGAGTTGAGACACGCACACACAATCGCTCTCCAATTAAGAGCGAAACAGATCACCTCGTGTGATGGGTTAGGTGATGGAGCGCTGCTTTTGTAAAGCGGGGGTCCCGTGGTTTTTATTTTTGTCCTGTCAGCAGTCTCCTTTTACTCTTCCACCCCAACCAGCAAATTACACTTGTCAGCACCCTGACTACAGCCTGCTGGATTTGGAGAGGAGGGATCAAAGCCACTCAGGGTGCCGGCACATGGCCAACGGGCCCCATTAACGCCTCCCGTAACTTAAATTTCTCCCTTGCCCCGCTCTCATCTTCAAAACCCCGGTCTCATCCAATTCTCCTCGGCTGTCCACACCAGCAGATGCGAGGGGACATGGAGGGGAACGCCGACAATCAAGATTATCACTAAGAGAGAAACACCGGAATATGGATGAGGCCCATCAGTATACCAAAGTAATCTAAAACGTGAATAATAGATGAGAAAATTGTGATTTGCATTTGAAATATATTAAAGCCAGTTAATTATTTTAAGTGAGAAGGGGGGTTAAAGCAGCATATTGGTTTCTATTGCGTAACTGTCCACATTTGTATGTTTTTTGGAATCTGATTCGGGCTATGTGATGTGTTACTGTCGTGCCTGATTTCTGTTGACAGTACATTTAAAAATGTTCTGATCTTTATTAAGATCAAACGCATGTCATATTACCTATCTTGTTTTGTCTAGTCTATTATCCCGCCAGCTCCATCAATTTAAAAAGCAGCATGCTCGGTATTGGACAGATAAAAGTACAAGGTTCTGCGCTTTTCTTTAGTGGCCGTTTGAGTTTGAAATTCATAACTTGACAACCATCGTCTATCACAGCGTTTTATCTTTGGGTTACATTCGACACTGCTGTCAACGCGCTCCTTTAAAACATGATGAAACAGCCTTCACAGCCAGGTGCTATCGATGTCTGGAAAAGCCTTTCTGCGAAGAAAACAGAGCTATTAATAAGGAGCTCAGGTCTCCCGGTGAAAGAAGAGAAATACCATGATAATGGTCAAAACCCAGCCGCCCACTGGAATGTGATACGGTCGTCCCTTTATTGGATTTCTGCGCTGCAGCTGCATTGTAAACACAAGAACGAAGGAGCTTGTGGTTTGATCTGATCCCCGGCTGCCTGACAAGCTCTCCAGCCACCCGAACTACGCAAGAGGTGCTGCCACTCTTAGCGCCCTATACCTGTAGACTTGCCTCACAAATTTGAAATGAAGTTTTAGAATCGTGTTTGAGCAAAGCTTTAACTAAAATATATCGCTCTTTCCTACTAAACAGTCATGCAAGCATTTTCCCCTCATACGTCTAAGTCTAAATTAAAGCTGCACATGGCATGATGTTTTATGTATGTGTTATCAGTCTAGATCATGGAGTCGGGCTGCAACAGAGAAGAGCGTCCTATTCCCCCTAATTGAGACCCTGTAGACTTGCCTAATTTACTCAAATTAATTTCAAGTGTCAGTATGGACACTGGTGGGAAATCTTCGCACAAAGGAAGTGATGAATGGAAAATGAAGAGCAAAACACTAAAAAGCTGTAAAAAGAAAGCTGGACCCTCCAACATGAGATCTTTTTCCTCTCATCACTGACAGTCGGGAAACATGAGTGTGCTGCATGTATAAAGTTGGCTAGTGCAGCTTTAAAATGCCTGGAGCCCACTGGGTCTATCATCACTATAATAATGCAGCAAATTTTTTTTTTATCGCACTGCCGTTAGCAAACACTGCTTGAGATAATCAGAGAAGACATCGCTTACAGTCAATTACACCCCATTTAAACACACAGATTGGGAGGGGGGTCAAGGTGCCAGTGTAATCAGGGGGATGTATGCAATTACTGTATATGCACAAACAATATAAAGTGCTGGAAACTTGGAGTCCAGAAGAGACTCGAAGGTCATCATGACACATGGGAAACTAATGCATCGGGAGCTGATAACCTATTAACTCCTCCGTATTCCTAAAGTTTTGGAAAACAGCTTGACTTTGTAGAAGTTACCGATACCTGAGTGTACAATAACAGATGGGGCTACATTTACAGTGACGTGTTAGGACTGTGTGGCGGTCTGTTTTTGAATAATATTGATGTATTAATGTATCAAAGATAATGTTTTTCATAGATTTAGTACCATCAAATGTCAATATACAATCAGTGCAGAAATAAGTAATGCTTGGATAACTTTTAAAAGTTTGTTTGTGGTTGTGAAGAGGCCATCAGTACTTTCATGCTTTCTTTAGTTTCTGAAGAGGTCCTGCTTATTAAGCCTACGACATCTGCACGATAACACGTACACAGCTTCATGATTTTAGAGTTATGAGTGACAGTATGAAGGATCGAAAATATTCACATTCAAAACATGGACTGTTGAGGGTAGAAGCTCAGCATACTGCAAGTGAAGAGACAAGTTGCATCGCTATAGTTGTCATACACCTTTCATATCTGCCCCAGCTAGGCCCCTTAAATATTAATGTCATTGCAACACTTCACACCATCCCCCTTTGCCATGGAGAGCATAGTTGTAGGATTGGCCTTAAACATAAGTCAACAAAGACACATCTGAAGATAATGTAGATTCATGTTCCGTGTTCACAAAGACCATTTCAGGCAAATAATCGTTTCTGTTGGCGACTCGGTTGTGAAGTGATGTTTACAGTCCTCTCTGGGAGGCCGTACTGCTTGGAAGGAATCATAAAGGTTAACCGAAACCCCCAACCTACAAATACTCAACAGGCACCGCACCGCGATCGCTGAGTAACAGCGTTAGCATGGGGGGGGGGTTCTCGCCCACCGATAACCCGTTTTGGTATGGAGAGGTCTCAAATGAAGAAGGAGGAGGGGCCAATCTGCGCGGAACGCCGGGCTCTCCGTGAAGAACGCAGGCGGGCCGGGCTAATTATTATGGAGGAGCACGGCTGGAGTGCGGCGCTTATTAAATTACTCCGGACCGTGCGTTTACTTCAGATTTAGGGATGATAAAGGATGTGGGTCAGGTGGGCTGGAGACTAATCATTTAAATTGAAGGTCATGTTGGCTTCGCTCAGCGGTGCGGCCCGAACTTTTTTGGCTAGGAAGAGAGAGAGTGTACTTTTGGGCCTATGTCAGAATGCCCACTTCACTCTGGTGTTGGGGTGTATCATGTTACTGTAATATTGCTCAAATTCCGTTCTTACCTTTTGAAGCATTTCACTGGCTGATGCAATCCGTTAGCAGAGGACATTTACTTGTGCTGCATCAAAAGTTTAACCAGCTTCAGCTTCTTTTTTTTGGACAGCCTGGGTTGCAGTGTGTCAGTCCATGCCATCCGTCAACATATAGGTCTCATTGAAACACATGAGACATTGTCAGTTTTTCGACACATCACGAACGCTCATGTCAACATCACCCAAGGCTGAAAACATACCCCTATGCAAATTGCATCACATTTCTTTTGCTAATTATTCATGTTCTGTAGCCGTATGAACCAAATATTCAGCTGCACAGTCGCATGTCACACTCCGTAACTGACATCTCTCTTGACATTTCTGCTGATCAAATACATTGGTATTAGCGGATGTGGCAAATTCTGTCCAGTTATTACAGTATCTTGCATGGTGATATAATACCTTTCCACTTGACGTTTGGATGACCGCGATATATTTTTTATGGTAAAAATGTCCGTATTGGTTTCTACCTTCCACCCTCCCTCCTTCTGTCCCTCCTTCCTGCTGCTCTTCCCTCATCATTCCCTCCCCCTTTGTCCTTCATCACTCACTCTGTCCATTTCTCTTTCTTTTCATGTCTTCCTCTTTCACCGAAGGACATAATCCAATCAATCATCGGCCTAATAAAACCAAGGAGCAGACAAATTAGAGGAGAGGGTACAGATGCATGCAAGAGGCCTAGATGGGGAGAAAATGCCGAAGTTGGTTACAGAAATATGTGGTATCTCATACATGCCCAACAAATTAACTCAGAGGTGAGGTGTTATGCGATGAAGGGTGCTATTAAATGAAAATTACGTAGGCCTCGTTCTGTTGGCTTGTCAATGCCTTTAAACGCTGAAACAAGTACACTTGACTGTGACCACTTCAAAGAGAACCACAGGGCAGCATATACACAAAATCAAGGTTTTGTTCATTTATTGATGCTCTAAATACACTACAATATCAATAAAAAGCTTGAAATTATTCCAAGATTGATGCAGATTTGTTGTGTATTCTCTTTTTTAAGAAATCATAGTATAATTACTGCCAACAAACAAAATGATGGACAGCCTCTGTCACCAAATTTGGCGGGAAATCTGCTGGGTTGCTTTACCACACAAAGGGATATTCCTTTATGGCACAAAACGGGAAGATGACGCTGTTCTTCCAGCACTAACAGAGCTAAAGCTTTTAAAGTTTCTTGCAACAGATGGTGGAAGGAGTGAAAGGCCGATGGAAAAGAAAGAAATATGTCAAAGTGCTGCACAGGAGCCTTGTTAGGGACTATCCATGAAGCAAAATGATAAGAGTCAGAATGACTCTGACTGCATATTGGCTGTAACCGTATTCAGTTACAGACCTTCTCAAGACACGCAGAGTATAACAATGAGGCTGTCACATAGGCTTCCCTATATTGGTTAACAGCCAGGACGTAACCATCTGTTTTCAATTAGTTGATTGCAGAAGAGGTGTCCTAGTAGACTGGGACAGCAATCATTTGCCTGATGACTGTTTTTTGCTCTACATTAATTATACCAAGTTATCACAATTAATTTGACCATGATGTATATTGATATTTAACTTTGACGTCGCTGGACTGACAGCACTTGTCACACCCAAACAAACAAGCATGGGCTGTCCCAGTGACGTGAGGCCATGTTTCCATATCTCACAGGCGGTAGATGAACCCTTTAACCAGCCCACTTGGGCCAGTAGATTTCAAATGCTAAACAGACAAATCTCACATCATTTCCTGGTGTTACATCATGTAATGGTGTGTTGTCGATAAATATTCGATGAATTTGACCGGGTAATATTACGCTACTTCGGTCTACACTGTGCAAGTGATGACATAATTTTCAAAAACAGGATATGCGTTCGGTTAAGCTTGCCAACACAAAGGATGGTTTATTGCAAGTTTTTCCACTCATGAACATTTAGGTCTCAAAATATAAAACCCTTGGTACTACAAGAGCCAATTTACCTTTCTTTCTTTTCTTCAGTAAGGTTCGCCCTTAAAAGTGCATTGATGCCATTGAAACCAGTTCTGGATCTGATTGTCTCTAACTTGTTTTCTTGCCATCGTCGTTAATATGTGATGACACTTCACAAACATTGCACTGAATGAATGAAAGAAAAAGAGCCACATCTGCATCTCTCCTCAGTCCCATTTACATTTTGAGAGGCGGTGTTGATGTTCTCCCCACTTCATGTTTGGAGACGGCCGCTTTCCTTTTCAGCTTTTCTGTTTTCCTTTTTGCCGTCTATTGAGCAATTGGTGGCAATTGCTTCTCATGCTTCTAAACTACCCAGTTCCTCTTTTGTTTATTACTAACCGACTACTGGGATCACAATTTTGGGTTCAACTGCCATCATTTTTTCCCGTTCCCCTCTTGAACCTCAATCTGCTGTTGTTTCTGATTGGAGCTGCAAATGAAGCTTTTGAGCAAGTAGACTGCTGGTCCTTCCCTTCATAGCATCCTGTACTTTCTTTAGAAGGCCCTATTGTTGCTTTTACCAACAAGCACCCCCATCTGCCCCACCCCAGCCCAGCCAAATTGCACTGCTGCATCATTCACAATGCCAAAGACGCCAGACAACAGCCGAAACCGATGGCGGCATCGCTCTTTAAAAATTAATGTGCGTATTCTCTGCAGAGAACCACGTTGTTAAAACATGCCATCAATCCATGTAATGCGGACTGCCTCGTGGGGAACATTGTCATCTCGTTAGCATTTTAGATAGAGTGTAACTGGACCAATCTAAGCAGGTCGGACATCATCATGTAGTCAGGGACACACATGGATGAATGGAAGGTAAATATAAATACCCAATCTGTCCCAGAGAGAGCAATACTTTACACAAGCAACCAGCGATAGACATAACATAACATGAGGAAAGCCTCCGAGTCTATACCCATGACAGAGGTGTAACAGTATTTAACAGTATTTTTGATAGGATTCCAAATACAACATGACAATCTCATTGGATTTTCCTATGGTTGAAAGATTCTACGGTTCAAGGTTGAGCAAATTAATTTAAGAGTCACTGTGTGTTCAGCTTTAGCTTCTCTGTGCCCCATTTGCCATATTGAATGTGACATCAGTGCAGGTTTGGCAGCTGGTGGTGTGTGTGTGTGTGTGTGTATGTATATATATATATATATATATACTGTATGTATACGACTGGTGTAGGGGTGAAGTGGATACTGAAAATAAATCCAAACCGTTCAGTTCGTCATTCACAGTTCGGGTCGCGCATGCGTGCCGCGGTTCACTCGGTTCTGTGTCCCCCCACTCGCCACGGTTCTGATCTCCCTGGAGAGTATCTGTCCAATCAGTTGTCAGAATTACATGTCAATCTACGATGACATCACAGCTGCATTAGCCTACTAACACAGGAGTCGAGATCGGAAGAGCGTCGTGTAGGGAAAGAGTGT
>OMOV01074023.1:2828-14369 GCA_900312565.1 Beryx splendens | reverse complement strand
GTCTGTGAACATATTGACCTTTTCATTAAATATCGGATATCTGCATGTAGTTTACCTCCAGTAAGACGGAGGTTCCTCCTGACTACAGCGACATAACAACAATCTAGAAAGCCTGACGTGAAATATTATTGTCTTTGCTCATTTTTATTTATTAATTTGATCTCTTCCCTATTTCCCCAGGGCTCCCATGAAAAAGAGATTTCGATCTCAACGGGACTTGCATGGTTAAACAAAGGATAAATGAAAATTTTTAATTTAGTTGTTATGTAAATATATTCTTCATTTAAAGACAGTATTGTATCCCAGCATTTCCCTACCTGCCCTCAAAGGATTCCATCATCATTTCTACAAAGGAGTTGTTGATTCTACAAAGGAGTTATTGATAATAATGTAATTAGTGAATAAAGGGGTAGGATTAAATAAGTTTACACTTCTTCCTACTCCTTTTCGCACATGTAAATTAAGGCAGTTTGCGGATGCAATTTATTATGTCTTTTTTTCTCTTTTTTTCTTTCCGTTTTTGTTGTTCATATGTTTTTAACTACTGTTTTTGCTGCATTTTACATGTTCGAAATAAAGACATCAATCAATCAATCAATCAATCAATCAGTCTGGGTTTCAGTAGAGAGTTTTAGTGGTGGTCTAAATGCTGTTTCAGAGGCTTGACATTAAATAGCTGTCATTTATTGTCATGAAAATGACAAAGATTTAAAGATGTTGAATATCAGCACGAAAACCAGCTATTGGCAGCTTCAATCCAAAAACCTCAGTATCAATATTGGCCTTCAAACCCATACTGGTCTAACCCAATCTGACTCACAGGTGTACTGACCTGAACCTTAAAGCATCCCATCAGGAGAGAGTGGAGTTAAATGTGGGCGAAGTAAATGTTGACAACAGCTTCACCACTTATATAAATAAAGGATAGAGAAAAGGATTATGGGACCAGGAGCAAAGTGGTTTGGGGAGTGAAATAGACAGTGGGAAAGTGGTTCTTTGTAACGCATGGCTGCTGTTACTTTGCATGAATCACAGCATCAGTATCATGTTAGCCAGACTTACATGCGTGACTCCTTCTTCCATTTTTGTAATTCTTGTACACAAGGCACGGATTTAAACGAGCTTTCTACATTCAAAGAAAGGGATGATATTTTCTTCTATGCATGTTTTTCATTGCTGCTCTGCAACAAGTAGCTCCAGGCAACCTAAGTAGTGAAATAGGCTTTTAACTCATGGAACAGTGAAGCCATATTTTATGAAGAAGTTGCTCAGCCAGCCAGAGAATGAATTAATTCTTAAATAAACTTTTTCCCCCCTGTTCTTTTGAATGTAAAGCAGAGAAGAAAAAACTCTTTGAGAAAAGTTTTCAGACAGTATACTCGCACCGATGTCTGTAAATGCCTTGATAACCTTGAAAATGTTTTTCACTGTGATCATGAATCCTCCGACGCTGCTGACACTAACGCAGCAAAGGACTTCTTCTAAGGTTTTAGTACACAGGGCTCTAGATGGTGCAACTGGAAGTAGCATCAGCATTACAATGCAAGTATGCCTTTCAGTTACAGTGGGATCCGTAAGAAAAACAACAACAACTCCTCTGTCCAGCCCCTGCAGCCTATTCCATCTCAAAAGTTGGAGGTAGAGATGAATAAGCAATCATACATAGGCAACACAAAACCTTTAAAAGGTACTACTAGACTGTTTTTTACAACTCCCGATCACAGAGAGGAGAACAAATTTGAATTTTCCCAAATCTCTCCTCCCACAGGCAGAATGTAGAGTGCAGCAGAGCATAAAGCGTTCAGCAGAATGTGGGGTTGCAATGGATCTGTGATGGCTAGAGAGTTTAAATAAATCTGTTTGACTGATAAATGTTGGAGAGTTGATACAGATGATTGCAAGCGTCACTTGTCTCTTAAAAGTTTACACATCATCACTGATGAACAACACTCGGGACACCTGCCTAATAGAGCTGCACTCTCTTAAAGCACAAACCATTTTTTTTTTTTTTTAATCATCTCAAGGCTTAAAAAGCTTTCTGTAACCCGTCTCCTCGCCTGCAGCTACATCGCCCCTTCATGGCTTTAATTGAAATCAATACAGGATCATAGCTTTCACCTGGATTCACCTGGTCCCACCTTACCTTGACTGTTTCATGGAGCGACTGAGCAACTGTTCCTAACGTCTCATATGTTGTCTAAACAAATTTGCAGCGTTAAATCTGAGGATCGCAAAAGTCGGCATCACTCTGCTTTCTCGCCATTGTAATTGTTGTTTTCCCTTGGTCAGCCAATGTCATGTACTGTATATGTCGATGATCCAAAAATAAACAAACACACACAACAAAGAATTGCGTGGATAAAATCGTGGAGGTGGTCCTGCGGTTTTGTCGTTCAGACTGAATATCTACAGGCTGCCACCGAAGTCCCATCAGAGCTTCTGGCAGCCAAGGGCGACAGCAGTCTAAGAAACCGAGTCCTTATCAACTGTGTGTTTATCCAGGTCTTCGTGTGGAACGGCCTAAGATAATTCACTCTAGCAAAAAATGACACTACTTAGCATTCAAAAGGCCAGCAACACCAGCAGATAGCACTCCCTTATCACTGTCCCGGGATGTAGCAGAGTTGCATTGTATTAAATTACTCTGCCTTTCTGCCATAGGAAAATATTAGCATTTTAGATAAATTACTGAACTCCAGCGTTTATCTCACTTTCCGGAATTTATTATTTTATGTACAGCTCCTCAGTTTGCGGGCAGAAATAAGCAAGGATAATGGAGGCAGGTTTCTACTTCATCCTAACGGTTATACACCGAGTTTATGACATGGGGTTTTCCACGCAAGGGTTCGAGGTCCTTCATCAAAATTTTGTCCAACTAAACGAGCAATTTCATTGATACATGAGCGAAAGGATGAATGTCTAAATTGACTTGAGAGGTGCTGGAGTGACCTGTCTGATAAGGCTTGTATTTGAAGTCACACATGGATGCAAAGACAACCTGCTGCCACGCCGGGTCCCTTTTGATGCTGAGATATTACACTTAAATTAGTCACAACAATGGTATTCTGACACAAACCCAAACAATCTGAGATGCTTTTATCTGCCTATACGCTGGCTCGCCGCCTGTCTTCTTTCTGAAATGAAGGGTGAATGTACACCTTGTCCATGCATCCATCCAGGAAAGTGGTTGTTCATCATATATGTGTCATTTGTTCTGCAGTCCATGTAAGATGCATGTTTTAGCAAAATGGCCCAGACAGTAAACTGTCTTGAACCCAAGCAGTGAGAAATCTCCAAAATGTTTACAAGACATTCTCTGTGGGAAATATGCTTGTACACCATGAAAGAAAACATAATAAATGATTAATTAAACAATATTTTTTTAATGCAGATTGCTAGTTTGTAGTTCAGACAGACTCTGAATCCAAGTAGAAGGGCAATTCTGCGGGTTTGCAAGTGGGAAAGCAGAACCAGCCAAACAGGCCTATTTTCTCTATGAATGACATCCAACGATGTCACAGTAGACGGGTGATAATTTAACAAACAACATTGCAGGTTTGCAAAATGTTGTCATCTACTTTTCTTAAAAATGAAAAAGAAATGCTCTCTGTTTAAGCATTATGTGTGTGCAGGATATTTTTTAAATAACCTCGGTTGG
This sequence comes from Beryx splendens, assembly GCA_900312565.1. NCBI lineage: Eukaryota > Metazoa > Chordata > Actinopteri > Beryciformes > Berycidae > Beryx > Beryx splendens. The sequence continues at coordinate 10,711 of OMOV01074023.1, read as the reverse complement.
GGCAGTGTGGTTGCAGGATGAAGGACGTTTTGAAAGTCCTTCCCACAAAGGGTTGAATAATGGCGGGTCGGACAGATTGCCTCTGATCTCCAGCCAAGTCTGCAATCACCGCGTCCAACTGGGCGTTATGCTCTTACATGATCCCAGATGACAAGATATAATTAAATATACCCAACACACAGCCATAGGTATCGACCAGGCCCCCAAAAAACGCACAAATACCCCAAGTGCCTCTAGTAATGACTCCGTAAACAGCCTACTATTCTGGCATGTAATGACCCATGAAGGAACCCTTCTGTGAGCCAGTAGCTAAATCTAGCCCCCGGCTTTTGGCCCGCTCATGAAATGCGCTGTGACACTGACAGAGTGGGACAGGTGGCACAGGCTGGAATGGATGCCGAGGCTGATTGATAAAGAGCCGCTCGCCGCTGCTGCTGCTGCAGCAGAGGGGCGTCTGGCACTCTCTGACTGCTAATCGGCTCGCAGCGAATGGGGGCCACCGAGAGGTCACCGGAGTCCTTCCAGGTCGCCTCCCAACGCTGCTGACAAACCTGCTTCCGGAAGTAAATGTCCCATTCGCTTTTCCCACAGGGAATTTGATTAGTAGCCGTGTTTTAGCAGTTCAAGGTAGAATTACCATATTAGATTGTGAAATGGCATGTTCAGTCAATCAATTGATTTCAACTTCATTGTTAAGAAGTCCTGTTTTTGTCCCGAGTTCCTCGTGAAATGCTTCTTCCCACAAGCCTTAGCAAGCTCCCACCAACTCATAGTATTCCGTTCCATCACCACACGGCCATCTTGGTAGGAAAATAACAGGTGACTGTAATAAATTAGCAGGTAGTTATAATGAAATGCCAACCACAGCCAATGAGCTGTGTGTATGGTAAAGCACCACCTTGGTAGGAAATGCAGGTGGCATCATGGGAATCCTGCTCCACTGTCTATGGAGCCAATGAATTGGAACCTGGGCCACTGAAGAAGGAGACAGGCACGTTCCAGCTCCACAACAAAACAGACAGACCAAAACAAACACAACTTCCCTCTCTAGTCCTTGAACTCCACCTCCGCTTTCATCCTCGCAACTTCCTTGAGATGGTCTTGTTTGTTACTTGATGAAGAGAGAGTGGTCGTTGCTATGGTGATCAGGCTCTGTGTGCGATGAATGGTCAGTGGGTCAGCTTATCAGCCTGTCTGTCTGTCGGGTCTGTTTTGTGTCATCGTTGGCTAAAATTAACTTTCTGTCGTCGAGGTTAGAAACCCTTGGTGTCAGATCTCTTGGAGCTGAGCAGCAGCATGCAGGAGCAGCTGTGGCTTTGTACAGTACAGAAGAAAAGGAAAGAGGAAAAGAGCAGTAAACATTTTGACGAGTAGATGTTATGTCGACCTGCACCAACATTGAAAACCTGTGTGAATACAGCAGCAAAATGAAAGTTGAGACGACGTCTGGAGTCGTCCACAGCTGCCGCCTGCACTGTTTTGTGAAATCTAGGCCTGAATATCTCTCTGATATCAAATCAAAAGTTTCCAGTTTATCTCTGCAGATAACTGGTCAAATTTAGATGATGGAACATCATGTTGAGATATCTGCAGCACAGCTACAATGGAGTTTGATAGCAGAACAGAATAAGAGCTTCTTTCTAGACTCAAAATTTACACCGACGTGCAACAACAATCATCTATCGTAGAAGAGGAGAGAGAGCAATTTCTCCACCCACAGGAGCAGAAAATAGACCAGCATGCAATGTTTTGCCTCTCACGTCCCTTTGTTACATGATTTTTCATGTTTTCAACCTCTTGCTGCCATCTGAAGTTGCCTAGTGCATGGTATTTAGTGCCGGTCATATTGTCAACATTGGAGCAAAAATATGCCGGTGCTGTCACCACGCTGCACCCTGTTCCTCTTCTCACCAAACAGGTCAAACCCCAAACCCTCTTCCCCTCACTCTTCACACCCACTTTCTCAAGTATCCATACCTGTGGGCTTGCATTTTTTCAAAATCACAGAGTAGGCAGAGAAACTCAAACTGGGTGCAAAAATACAAAAAACACCGAACAACAACACGACAACAATAGGAAAGACAAATATTCCCAAGACATGAACATGGCTCGTCCAGTCATCAGTCATCGCATCGTAGCCACCACACACTTAGCATGTCAGAGAAGCTGCCAGCCGCCACCTCAAACCTGCCATTAGACAATTTCTAATAATTTCCTTCCTCAATGGTCTTTATAGCAGGCTGATGAAAAATGACAGCCCATCTCGAATACAGGCACTTTTACACTTGGAATCAACGCCACGCATGTTACTAATGGAGGATTTCTCCCAGGGCCCTTGACTTAAGGGGTTATTATCTCCTCCATTTACTGTAATTCATTTAATGTGTTTTGAAAAGAACAACTTGCGAGCATGAATTCATAGGAGGCCCAGGGTGAATACCGGGCTTGTTAATAAAAAAGGCACCATGGAGACGTTGGTATCACTGGAAGCGCATCTAATCCAACATTTTTGCAGACCCAATCTATTTTTATCAGTCGACTCATGTATTGTGAGTAGGCCAAATCCAGAATTTAACCTCTTTGAAATACTATTACATTTGTTCTGCCAGACAAATGCGATGTCTGTGGCAGTAACTTGCCAAAGTCAGTGGAGACATGAATGTATTCACTAGCCTCCAGTATAATTGAAATAACCAAAATGTGTTTCAATCAAAATTCAATTCACAGTAATCGTGTGTACCACAGCTTTCCAGTTTTACTTGAAAGTGAAATCCCCATCTTAATTAAGACTTCCATATTAATTAATCCAACATACAGTAGGTCAGGAATTGGTCTGTGGCCAAATACAGCTGTAACATTTCCTTTTCTTTGCAACAAAGACTGTTGCCTCTAAATGTTCAATGCCTTTTCTCTGTCTTTTGGAAAGCTTGCTCTCACTTTGAGACTTAATTTTTGATATCCTCCGAAAAGCACTATGTGTTGGTATATTTATTTATTTTTCTCCCAATTTGACATGGACAATTTCCCGTGTCTAAGCGGTCCCGGCCGCAGCTCCACCCCCTCTGCCGATCTAGGGAGGGTGTAGACTCTCACATGCCTCCTCCGATACATGTGGAGTCGCCAACCGCTTCTTTTCCCCCGACAGTGAGGAGTTTCAGCGGGAGGACGTAGCGCTTGCGGAGGAACATGTTATTCCCCCCAGTTCCCCTCCCCGCTGAACAGGCGCCCCGACCGACCAGAGGAGGCGCTAGTGCAGCGACCAGGACACATAGCCCTATCCGGCTTCCCACCCGCAGACACGGTCAATCGTGTCTGTAGGAACGCCCGACCAAGCCAGAGGTAACAATGGGGGCGCGAACCTGCAGCCCCCGTGTTGGTGGCGAGGGAATAGACTGCTACACCACTGAAAGGAAAAGAAATCCTGAGATTGAGGAAGGGAGAGAAAGCGATAGGTAATAAGTGGTAAAAGACACAGAGAGGGAGAAGGGGCAGCAGAGATAGGTCATGTAGCAGATGACCCATGGAGTGAAATCCATGAGGGATGGTGGAAGCCTACAGGTTAGAGAAGCAGGGCGATTGAGTGAAACGTCAAATTGTTGGCCAATGCCGTGGTTCTACTGGGCGACACCTGGGTGTGAGTGGGTGTAACTCTGAGTGTGAAGGTTGCTGTGGAAGATCAGTCAAACTCTCCATTGAGAAATACATTTAAAAAAGAGTAAAAGCTAGATAGGACCATAAGAGTCATGTTTAAGTGCCTTGATCTGGACAAGGGAAGAGCTTCTATAAAACTTGACCTACAACACTGACTTAGTCTTTGCAGAAGGCTCGATTCTTCCATGCCTTGATACAGCTGTTGTTCCTCTCTGAACCATGCGTTCACAATCAACTACTCACTGGCAGTCTGATTTATAAAGCAACCAGGGAAATGTGTGGAAGATCAACAGGTTTACTGGCTGAGAAAAGTAGTTTCAATGCTTCCTTGTTTGCTTACTGATGTGAATTTATTTGATGAGCAATAGTTCCGCCTGGCAAATTAGTGCAAAATGGACAGAAACTTGATAAGAGCCAAGACAGGAGTAAACGTTCCAAAAGCGATGCTTGGAGAACAGCCGTTGCATCCATCATTGGGTCGATGGCTTTTCTGTTCATTTTCACTCATTTCCGATTATGTTAACTCATCAAAATAATGCAACGTTATGAAAGGCAACACCAAAGCAGCAAAAAATACGTGATTTGCTTGTTCCCAGCTTTGTTGCATAGATGCAGTTGGAGCCTGTCACACCGGCCACAGCCAGTCAGAAGACAGACCATCTGTTGCTCACAGTGTGAACACACAGCAGAGGGAATAGTTAGAGAAACGTTCAGCCGTGAGAGGGCACAAAGGTCTGACAGATGGAAAGATGCAACTTTTGTGTTGCAGTTTATGCTTCTGCACGTTTACTCTGAGACGAGGAAGTAAAGGCCGAGGCTACAAATGCAGAAAACATACGTATATTGTAGCATACTGTGAGTTCAGACAAACGGGCTACACCAAACAGACTGAGGGTCTCATTCATCGCATCCTATGTGTCGTTGCTAACTTTAACAAAGACATCCACTGCTCTTGTCATTGTTTCACTTAATGTGTCATGCATTTTTTTTGTAGTTTATCTTGTTATTTATTGTGGTTATGAACTGTATTATAGGCCTTGCTGCAAGCCAATTTTTCCATTTCCATTTTTATCATCACATCAGTGATAATAGTTTTGAACTTGAGCGCTGACACTGACATGTTGATAGACTGAAGGATGATCGGCGATGACAGCCACCAGCGTGAATCTCTCATCCTGCCGGAGACATTCTTCACTGTTCTTTGGATGTGAACTTTCACATTACATCTGCTGCACGTTTATTTCAAGGTGTTAAACCTATAGAAGCTGAAGTTTGTGCTGTCTTCTGGTGTTTTAAATTGCATCTCCCACACTTGTGCACAACATGAGCAGAGTTTAGAGAATTTGAGAATGTTTGAAGGTCTTTCTTTGTGTGAACACACATTTATTGATGCGTAACTTGCTTGAAATTAACAATAATAGTAATAATCAGAATCAAAATCAGCTTTATTGGCCAAGTATGTGTATACAAGGAATTTGACTCACAAGACAACAACAACAACAATAATAATAGTAATAAAGGAAAAAATATTGAAAATAAAATAGATATACAGTATAAGCATACACAGTAATGACATACATGCTGTTTATTAATTCACTGCATTGCCTTTAACCAGGCAGTCCCAATACAAATACAATTTTGAAGAGAGGCCGCTGTACGAAAGCAGAATAATGGCAACCATCAAAGTGGAAGACAGGGGTGTCTGCATGTGGGGACACAGCCAGCAGATCTTTTGAATACACATGTGGAAGGGACATGACCTGGAGGCGGCAGGCTCCTCTATTAGCGCTGCAGAAGAAGAGCAGTTGGTGGGCGTTGTTTCTGCATAGACGTGCGGCAAAATGAGAAATTTCCTCCAGCCTCGAGCGTAGCAGGGGTTGCTGCAAAATAACGGGTTACCATCTCAGCTGTCAGTGGCCGCTGAAGCCTCTGGGTGCTGCTGCCTGTGTGTGTGTGTGTGCTCTCCAACTTTGTCGCTGATGACCATCATACACTCTCTCTAACTGTGATACAAATCAAAGCAAAACAATGACTCTGTGTCAAACAGGCTCCTGATTGGCTGCCTGCTACGCTGCTCTACACAAAGTGGTAGCATCTGCCGCCTGGATGGATAACTAGCTTAATGTTAGCAGACACTTTAAAGTTATTCCCATGTGGCGAGTCACTTTGGGATGAATTACAAATTTGTTCCATTGTATAAGTGAGTGAACAAGTTTTACAATGAACCTCTAAATTTGCTCTTGTCTCTTTACTGCAGCGGTTCCCAAACTGGGGGGCGCGCCTCCTAGGGGGAGAACAGAGGAACGTCGGGAGGGGCGCAACATAATACCTCACCACATTGCGTTCACATTGCGGAGCGGTTTCCACTCAAAACGCCATTATTTCCTATGGAAGGGAGCAAACTCTGTGGCGGATCGATGCGTCACTGCTCCGCTTCGTTTCTGCCATTTTTTACAGCGGGAGGCGGGAGGCGGGTCGCAGGTCGTGGATTTCAGGCGGAAACCGTTCCGCAATGTGAACGACAACGCGACCACAATGACAGACAAAAAGGTAAAGTATGACGAGCAGTAAGCCCACATCAGTCACTGTTTCATATGTAGGATTTGTTTTTCTCTTGCACACTAACTCAGTTTGAGAGCACCTGCTGTTAAAAGTGAGGAAATCTAAGTTGTTGCACTGCTCCTAAGTTCAGTGTAAAAATTTGAAGTTAATTTTACTTTACATATTTTTACTTTTACTTTATATTCAAGTATGTTTACAAGAAATATGTCAGAAAGCAATCTATACTTTCAGATCTTTTTGGAAGTTGATTTTATTTATTCTGTACAGTAAAACAAACGGAACAACTGAGAGTTTATATATCATGGTGCAATTAATTCTAAGAACTAAGACGGTAGGCTGTGGCACATTTGGGGCGGGGTCCTATATCATACCACCTGACAGAAAAAGTTTGGGAGCCACTGCTTTACTGAATGTTTCATACAGTGCCTGATTCTAAATATGAAACAGCTTTAAAAACAGGTGGAGTGGCATTACTATGAAAAATGTTTATTGATTATTTTGGCTGGTAAATTTTTTTTTGGTTGGTTTGCGAGCCCTTGGCAGGTGAGCAGACACTGTACTGTACGGGCATTTGCATTGCGTGTGTGCCTGTGTTTGCAGTCGGGAGCCCTGTCAGTTTATCAGTATGCACCAAGGCATGGAAGGGCAAATGTACCAGGGTAATACTGAGCGTCTGTGGCCACTGAACCGCAGACTCCTGATGAGACTGCAGCTGCCTGCCTGGCCTCACACCGCCGCCGAAAGCCCCGCCGCTAGTGCTCATTTGTTCAAATCCAGCAGAGGTAAAGGGTGCGGAGGCAAAACCGCCTTTCGCTTTAAAATCGACCGTCGGTAAGACGGAGAGAGAGTGGCTCGTGCTGTCTTCAGGAGGAGCCACCGTCCTGTCTCTCTCTCTCTATGCTATTATATCTCCATCACCAATTCTCTCTCCTCTTACACGTATAACCCACATCTGAATGCAACAAGGTCACGCCTGTTCTCTGGGGGGGTTGTTGAAATGCATTCTGGGAAATGGAAGAAATCACTGGAGTAGAAGCAGACGAGGCAGTTTGAGGGGAAGTGGGTGCAACAAAAGATCAAATTACTACATTTTAAAAAACAATAACTCCTGGAATACATTGAACACCACAGATTGAAGATAGATGGATGATGGAGGCCCATCCTCAAGGACAGCTTGACAGTAGAGTAGAAGGAAGTCAGAGCGTAGACTTTCCCCTCCCACGTTTTCCTGCTTCCCTTCCTTCCAATCTAACGATAAACACACCAGTCTGCTTTTTATACCTGTAGGTATTTATTCCTTACTGATAAATGTATGCACTGTCCTGCTGTAACCTTCTGTGCTGCTGCTGCTGCTGTCTTGGCCATGTCTCCCTGGAAAAATAGATTTTTAATCTTAGTGGGACTCGCCTGGTTATATAAAGGTTAAGTAAAATAAAATAAAAAAATACTGATGAATAAATAGATCAATGGAGATAAATATACAGACGTAGATATAGATGTAGAATACAGAAAATAGATACAGAAATATAGATAGTATAGAAATATGATGATGAATCCACTGCAAATGTCCCACTATACTAGTTTTGCTCTCTTTATGTTCATAGAGAGAGAGAGAGAGAGAGAGAGAGAGAGAGTGAGAGAGAGTGAGGCGAAGTGAGAGCCGCAGCGAG
>OMOV01073968.1:2563-14691 GCA_900312565.1 Beryx splendens | reverse complement strand
GTTCACTCTCGCACCCCCACCCCCCGCCCTGCCCCCGGCTCCACGAGCGAGGGAGAGAGAGAGAGAGAGTGAGAGTGAGAGAGCAGTGGTCGAGCAAGCTAGAGAGGGAATGAAGAGAAAGAGTGGCGCTGGTGAGAACAAAGCCGGTGAATCAGAGGAATTAAAATTTATTTTCTGATTGTTTCACAGTGGTTACGTTCTCATCCCAGGTTGCCCAAAGGTTGCAGGCCAGAAACGTCCCGACCACAGCAAAATAATAAGAAAATAATCAAATACAGGCGGAGGGCAGGGTCTCTGCAGATAAAAACACCGCCACACATTTCTAGTGGGTCATAACTGATGATTGAGAGGGATTCTTTTTTATCTATACATTGTGGGTTTTTTTTTTTAGGAAAATGCTGCATAGTATGCCTTTAACTGTCTAGCTGTCAAAGCATTAAGCCTTTTCAAATCTCAAAGGAGACTTGAAACTTGTTAGCTTTCCATTTGCACTCTGTCTTACGGCATTGGTTCTTTAAGGCCCAAGTGTGTCCATTTAGCCAACGTGAGGCATTGGGTTTAAATTTTTCTAGTTTTGTAAAGTGCAATAGTATCAAGAATGTATGAGCAGGTGTGAGCAGGGGGACATCAAAGGCAGTGACAATGCAGGGCGATGCCAGAAAAGCTTCCGAAAATAAAGTAAATAACAATATAACAATAATTTGGAGGGGATCTTTTTGACAACAAATACCGCACTAATCTCCCTCTATATTCCCTCATCTGAACTCTAGCAAGTTCCTCTGACCAAACTCGATTGGTAGGTAGGCAGAGAAATTCCAGTTCCTCGTTTTGTCTCAGGTAACCTGAAACAGCGTGGGGCCAGCCCCCTGCTCTCTGAATAACCTGCAAATCCTGTTGCTCTTAGAGACAGCCAGCATTAATACACACCCACTGTAGCAGACCAGGGGTTAGACATGTCTACAGCTTCAAACCTCTCACACACCTGACTCTCCCTCTCACCGGTGAACTTGATGTGTCTTGGTGTTGTGAGGTGACTTCTGAGTTTGACTCCACTACGCTGTCACTAATGGCGGGTAAACGCAACTGCCCCTGTTGTCCTCGTCCAAAAGAGTGCAAGGCGGTTCCTTTGCCGACGGCGACGACTCTGGCCCCTGCCGACCAGCTATGGAGCACCTGCAGAGACAAGGCGGTCAAGCTGAGAATGGAGGGTTCAGGCCCGGGGTCCGAGACTCCCATGACGATCCATCAGATGTTCCTGGAGACGGTGGAGAGCTATGGGGATCATCCAGCCTTGGGTTCCAAGCAAGAGGGGCAGTGGGTCACCTTGACCTGGAGGGAATACTATGAGCAGTGCCGAGCAGCCGCCAAGAGTTTTCTCAAGGTTTGTTTACCTATGTTATCTTTGTTTACTCTGTTATACCTTGTTATGCATGCAGTACACACTTGTCACTCTACACAAACTATACGCTGGAAAGACGACATATTCTACAGTTATAATCTGAATGAGCATAGAAGCAATTTTTGACTCAGGTGAATTCATATGTAGTACATACTGTAATTCGTAGCACCTAGGAAACGCTATCGGCTGTTTACATACTAGGACAAAACCTCCTTCATCCTCAATTATAATCTCCTTCTTGGGTTGAGAATGGGCTGCTGAAAACCAACACTTGGGTGTGTGAAATTCTCAGCTTATGTTACATCTCCCGTTTCATGGCCATGTCCGTGTCCCATGAAGTGGGGTGGCTGTTGAAGCGTGATGTAGGTCAAAAGTAAATGAGGCACTGTGTCTCATTAAAGATACATATTCTAAAGTACTTGTCTTCTTGTAGTTGGGGCTGGAGCGTTACCATGGTGTGGGTATTCTGGGATTCAACGCTCCTGAGTGGTTCACCTCAGCCATTGGCTGCATCTTGGCTGGGTAAGATTACATTTGGGGACTGTAACTGAGGTAGATTCCTTGCGGGATTTACACTTCACTGTTATGCATGAGACTCCTTGCTATTATTTAAGCTGACACTGCACACTTATATAGCTCTAAGTCTGTCTCTGTGTCTGTAACCTCACTTGTTTGTGTTGTACCACTACAGGGAATTTAATTAAGTTGTAGTTAAGATGCTTAGGAAACCTAAAGTGGCATAAAGACATTTCCTCTCTGCTTTTTAGAAACTATAGGGCCTAGGGAGTCTGCAAAAATCCTGTCAGTATTGGACATCCAGCTGTTTTCCTCAGATAAATGAATGACAAACAAACAGAATTATAATGATCCTTACTTTAAAACACAGTGCGCTGTGCTAGCAACTGTACAGATTCAAAACCTTGCATTACTATCCAACATTTGATTTGTGTCATAGGGGCCTGGCAACCGGCATCTACACCACCAACTCCCCCGAGGCATGTCAGTATGTGGCTGCCAGCTGTGAGGCCAATGTCCTGGTTGTGGAGAACCACAAACAGCTCGTCAAAATCCTACAGGTCAGGGGTCGCGCTGTAGTACTAGTCTTTTTGTGTTAATGGAATCATCCCTCACGAGTCTTATCTGAGCATTATGTCAAGACCAGCTGATTACTGACTTTATTGTATGTTGCACTGATTCACTTGCAGTGTATGAATTTATTCTTAATTGCTTTTATGGAATTTGTCCTTTAACCCCACAGATTAAAGATCAGCTACCTCATCTGAAAGCCATCGTTCAATATAAAGACGAGCTGCAGTCGAAGTTACCAAACCTGTACACAGTATGTTTCCAATGCAATAACATTGATCATTCAGCACATTATCTTTTTCATGCAACGTCAACATCAGGTGTCATTTCTTTTCAAAATGTGTAGATCTGTGATAGTCGATGTGCAACCAGGCTAGTGACACAGTATAGTTAAACATGGCTAAGTAAGTTATTAAGTAATTTAATCTCTGTGTCTGTGTAGTGGGCAGAGTTCATGAAGCTGGGGGAGGAAGTGCCTGACGAACAGCTGGATGTTGTGATTGGCAGTCTTCGGGCCAATGAGTGCTGCACCCTCATCTACACCTCTGGAACCACCGGCAACCCTAAAGGAGTCATGTTGAGCCATGACAATGTGAGTAACCGGGCCTGGATTAAATACTTTTCCATCCCTAACTTTCATTGTATAGACTTGAGAATGTATCCTTTAATTTAACCTTTATTTAGCCAGGCAAGTCAGGCAGGTCAAGGCCCTTTGGAGGTGGCAGAGGTTGGGATTAAATTAAATTAAATTAAATTAAATTAAATTAAATTAAATTAAATTAAATTAAATTAAATTAAATTAAATTAAATTAAATTAAATTAAATTAAATTAAAAGCAGATAAGGTACCAAATAGCAGATTAAGAGTTGGTGCAAGAAGTAAGAGGACAACTAATATATGACATAACAGTAAAGACAGGTTACAGAGTACATCATAGGCATTAAGATGAGGCAGGACTAAACTAAGTAATAGTAAAGACTACACGGACATGGCACATGTGAAAGCAGAGATTAACAAAAGGGTATTAGAATGGCAGTAGCTTTTGCATAATGAAGAAAGTGCACGTGTCAGACAGAATGTATGTAATGCAGTCCTTGATGGCAGATTTTGAGATAAAACCGTCAAGATTCAGTGACTTTTGAGGTCATTCTATTCACTGGCAGTGACGGCAGGCTTTTATCTAAACCATGATGTTTAAGATTAGGGAGAGAGTCATTTCTATTGGGTGAAACTCTCTTGAAGAGAATTCAAAACAGAGACCAGGGAAGGGTCAACCGAAGATTGTATCATAAGCGTTCAGTATTTTAACAGCTTCCAATGGAGTGTGCAGTTTTTTTTATATATATAAATGGGAAGCAGTGTAGGCCCCAGGATAGAGCCTTGGGGAACTCCATTCATGATAGGCAGGGATTGCTGCAACAGATGCCTCAGGTTAACAAATTGCATTCTATCAGGCAGGTAGCCCGAAAACCAGGCTAGGAATATTGCATTACAAAATTCAACCTACGTTTTATCTAATTTCTGATGATTCCTCTCCTACTCCTTAATGTCCAGCTCACCTGGACAGCCAATGCGGCAGGTGTCATGTCAGGATTGAGCCTGGGTGAGGAGGTGGTGGTCAGTTACCTGCCACTCAGCCACGTGGCCGCCCAGGTCAACGACATGTGGGTCTGCGTGAGGTTTGCAGGAACCACCTACTTTGCTGATCCAGATGCCCTCAAGGTCAGGATGCCTTTTACATCTTTTACACTTTCCTTCACCAAACCAATGACTTGCCTACACTCACTCACCCTGAAAGCTAGAGTAGGTAGCAGGTGAATGTTGCTGCCTGTCTTATGGTGCTATAGATTTACGGCGGTATAGCCTGATGTTTTCTATGGTACTCACTTGTATGGTAGTATATCATTCTGTTAGACTCTGAATTGGACCTCTATATGAATGCTCATCTTTGATTATGGCACAAGGGATAGTACCATCATATCCTGTGTATTGATAAATGCTTACTATACACACATGGGATTTACTATTCTGTGAAAGATGGTGGTGTTATTTGATTAATTCAGGATGTTTTGACGATGACACTGACACAATACACAATCGGATACTCAACCTACTATAACTCAAATTCCCCAGGGTTCCTTGGGGACAACTTTGAAAGAGGTGCGGCCAACTGCTTTCCTGGGGGTGCCACGCGTGTGGGAGAAGATGCAGGAGAAGATGAAGGCTATAGGTGCCAAGGCATCTCCAATGAGGAAGAGAGTGGCAGACTGGGCTAAGTCCATAGGACTGCAGTACAACTACAGTGCCATGAACGAGTGAGACAGCAGCAAAGATCTTGGGCCATTTCATCCATTGCTGCAGTGTTATACTGCACTTCTTACAATTACTGTGTGATTATTACAGTCTGTGCTGGCAATGTGCTGTGTAATTACTACATAATGTATTATTCTTAAGTGCAGCATGTCCAAATTACCTATTGAATCATTCACCATCTTCAGCTGTTACCCTAAACTTCGTTGTAAGACAAATGGTAACAGGAGTAATTACCATGTTAGTAGGACTGTATTGAGTAGAATTCCTCAGCCATTGTCATGCTGCTCATCCCTGAGCTCATCAATGATCTTATCCATGATGGCGCCATTGCTAGATTTTGAAGTTAATATTTTGAATGATTTAAATTCCATTCCCAGTATCAGTGTCAGAAATCTAATCTCCTGCCCTGGTGTGTTTGTTTTGCGTGACAGGGAGCATGCTGTGCCCTGGGGCTTCATGCTGGCTAACAATCTGGTCTTCAAGAGGGTTCGCGCCGCGCTGGGCTTAGACCGCTGCAAGGCTTGCTACACAGGCGCCGCCCCCATCACCAAGGACACTCTGGAGTACTTCATGAGCCTGAACTTGCCTCTGCTTGAGCTTTACGGCATGAGCGAAAGCTCCGCCCCGCACACCATCTCCACGGTCAACAGTTACCACATCATGAGGTCAGTAGCAAAGGATTGTGGAACATGCCTACGTGTGCTGGCAGTTTGCAGCTGATTCATGTGTGCTGTTGATATGGATGTTTTCTAAAGAGATAATAATAAAGACATGTGCGTCAGAGGAGAAAGATAAAGTTAAAATCTGTAGATTCCTGCACAGTCTTCACATACAAGGGTTTTGTTTCAAGTTTAGTTTCAAGACATAAAGGTCACTTGACTGAAATGTTGTGTCTTGCAACAAAACCCTTGTAGACCTTGGAATCTACATATGGATGTGAAAACATTATTGAAGCTCAACCTGTATGTAATACCCTTTCTATTGTTGGCTGAAATGTTTACTTTTTTACCTTATAGCTACACTAGGCATTTTTATATAAAAATACAATTTTCTCAGCCTAAATCACAAAGTTGAGCTGCAATAGAGAAGAGTGTCCCATTCCCTAGTTGAGATCCTGTCGATTCACCATATTTACACACAGAATTTGGGTGTCGGGTATGTGCCTTGTGAATGAAATACAAACAGCAGAGATCGAGTGCTCCATCCAGAGAGACAGCAGACACACCAACGTCAGATCTTTCACCTCTTTTGTCAAACGGGACTGATCGGGTTTGTGTGTCTTTATATATGAGCGTGTTGTATGAAGGTTACTGAGGACACATTACATGATTTCTGGCCACTGAAGTTCAGAATTTTCAAACAGTTATCCCTCGCTGCCATTTGGAGCCGCCACCGTGCGAAGTTGCCTAGTGCAGCTTCTGGTCAACAACTGGTCAAAACAGAGGTGAAACACTCTTACTGGGCATGTTACTGACTGCTGTCTTTTGTCTTTTGCCTAGCTGTGGAAAGGTGATTCCAGGCTGCAAGACAAAGCTGGACAATCAAGACAAGGATGGGAACGGAGAGATCTGTTTCTGGGGACGACACGTCTTCATGGGCTACCTGAACATGCCTGATAAAACAGAAGAGGCTCTGGACCAAGATGGCTGGCTGCACTCTGGGGACCTGGGGAAACACGACCAGAACAACTTCCTGTACATCACAGGAAGGATCAAGGGTAGGTGTGGTCAGGAGTCTCTGCATGTTTGTAGCCTGACAGATAGAAGAGAAAAAATTCAAGATTGTGCAGTCTACATAAAATGTCCTAAGAATCTCACTTCAAAAGGAGCAAAGAAACCGAAAACAACAAATAAAAACACAACTGGATAACAGAAACTGAACCACAGCAAGGCGGAATATGGAAAAACAAAATGCATAGATGACAAGTGAGGAAAATAAAATGCGTTGAGTTGAAGCTCAGAGGTTTAAACTTGTGTCTTTTGGACAGAGCTGATCATCACGGCCGGTGGAGAGAACATCCCCCCGGTTCCCATTGAGGACGCAGTGAAGTCCGAGACAGCCATCATCAGCAACGCCATGCTGATCGGAGACAAGCTCAAGTTCCTCTCCATGCTGCTCACTCTCAAAGTAACTGTGCTTTTGTACCTCTGTGTAGCCACAACTACTAAATAAGTCAGCAGAATAGTTTATAATGACCCTTCTCTGTTTCCATAGTGCGTTGTGGACGACAACGGCGAGCCCACAGACGAGCTGAGCCCAGAGGCCGTAGCCTTCTGCCAGCAGCTTGGCATCACGGCAACCAAGGTCTCAGAGATCATAGCCAATAAGGAGCCAGCTATCTACAAAGCCATTCAGGAAGGCATGGAGCGCGTCAACGCCAGAGCGACCTCGAACGCCCAGAAGATCCAAAAGTGGGTCATCCTGGACCAGGACTTCTCGATATCTGGAGGAGAACTGGGTGAGTCAGTTAAGTTCAGTTCACTTCAGTTTTGGCAAGTTCACTTAAAACAGACAGAGAGGGAGAAGGTTAAAATATACCACAAGACATAAAACACTTAAAACACATAAAACAAGTGTCATCGCTGAGTCATCAGAGGAAGTTGCTGTTCCACTTCGTATTGAAACAATAACAAAGGTTTAAAATGGACAAAATGATTATTGAGGAAGGAAGAAGTTAAAGCATGCACTTCTTTCCGTAACTAGTGAACCTACTGTCGTCAGACACGGCTTTGTGTTGTGACAGTGCTGCATGCCAGACAACATTCCTGTCATTGAGATTGTTTGGCGCTCATTTTTAGCACCTGCACATGATCGAATCTCTTGCTGTTGGACATTTATGCCAAGCTTCTGTATACAGTAGCTCAAATATTGAGCTATTGTTGTTGCCACCCAGCAGAAAGAACATTTTAACTTTTTAGAATAAGATTGAATTAACCTTTTTTTTTTCCCTCCTCTGTCTTTGCAGGACCCACCATGAAACTGAGGAGGCCTGTTGTTGTGAAGATGTACCAGGAGAAAATAAATAAGATGTATGGAGTGGAAAACCAGTAGAATGTACTACAGAAGGATCGTACAACATCGAAGAACTAGGGTCACGAGAAACTTGGGCCCAGTGTATGAACATTGCATTGTGCCCATCCTCATATTCAGAAACGTATAAACTCCTATTTAGTGCTGATTTTCACCTGAAAGTCACAAGAGGTTTATAGTTGAGGCACCCGATCAGGAAAAAGTCTTGATTGTAGTTGTATTGTATTTAATAGCTAAGAGGGTTTTTTTTCTTTTAGAGACTTTTAACATGTCAAGTTTTCCTGAAACTGGAGAGAAATCCATTTGGTGTCTGATATTTAAGCTGTTTTAAATGTACATACGGTTTCACAGCAGCAGTGCATTTTTTTTGTAAATAATACACCTCATCATAGCCAAATATTGCCATCTACGGGATGCACAGATGAATTGTACCATCACAGTACTCTGAAAATCAAATTATATTCACGGGTAGGGTGGGAAATTACTACCAACCACCAGCCAAGTGCTGGTAAATTCTGGCTGTGCCTGGTAGGTTTGAATATCAGTAATGTTGGAAGGTCGCCAATAATCATTTAGAGGGTCTTTTCTGTTCTAAAATCATATTGGCTGGTCAAACAATGAAAGTAACCATTAGCCACTGTGGCCAGTGAGCAGACAACCTTCTTGTCCTGGTCATAAGCCTCTGGGTTTATTTTTGAAGCAGCAGTATTTTTGTAAGATTTTGCCACAGTAAATATTGTCCTCCTGTGAGGTTCCAGTTTAAATCCAAAGCTGCAGATGTTGCTTCTAATCTCTTCGATTGGAGGTGATGTTTGAATATGTATTGGTATTATGTATTCAAAATATGTAATAATAAGAGTAATAGTTTTAATTTCTGCAATAATAAGAATGTGCAATGTACATTGGCATTTTTACCCAGTGTTTCTCCATGTACAGTTTGAGAAATATTGAAAGGTTTATTTGTGATGCATGTTGTATCAAAATTGTCAATAAAAACAGAATAATTTGGGCAAAAATGTTTAAACCTGTCATATTTCAGCGCGGTAAATTGTGACTTTGATATTTAAAAAATCACTCAAGTTGTAGGCTACACTGTGAATACGAGGGATATGACTCGTGAACTCATGAAATGTAACAAAGACATTCCTTCAGGCTTCAGTTTAGCCCTTAAATTATTTACAACCTCATCACTCAAAAGACCTGTTAGGCGAGGGTCACTTTAGAAAATGGGAATCGGTACATAACAGAGTACATAACAAATGCACTTAAGGGTGTGAGTCTGGAAAGGCAAAGTGTTAAATAACACTGCAACCAATTACCAGCCAAATGAACTGCTGCATTCTCATTTGAAATACTTAACCCTACTCCAATAACAGTTAAAGTCATAAGATTTTTTTATCTATGGCATTGCCTTTAATTCATTGATGCAAGTCACTGCAACACTCAGAAATAATTGTTATATTATATGATCGACAGCAGGGTGACCTAGCAGTTAGAGAGACTACCATGTAAATGAAAGGTCACAGGTTTGATCCCCACACCAGCCAATACATCCTGTTTGATTGACCTTTCTCTTTCATTGTAAGTCACATTTTTTCTGCAGTGGTTGCACAATAATTTAGACTTTAACTGAATGTTGACATCAGAAGTATAATAATGTTACTATTTCTGTAGTGTATATTTAGTATAGTATACTTACTGTTTACATAGTATTAATAACTCAATAATCAAGTTATTAAACTGCCTGACTTGCATCAAAAAGGACACAGAACTCTAAAACTGGAAATAAATTCAGCTCATAAAGTATTTCTTATAGCAAGCTTCTTCTCCTTGTTAGCGTATTGTGCTGCTTTCAGTATATAGGATATGTATAAATAGAAAATTAATTTATGCCATTGTGGTATCATTTATTTTCCATACCCGCTTATTTCTATTCATGGTCATGGGGAGGCTGACTGGAGCCTATCCCAGCATGCATTGGGCTGAAAGCAGGGAAACACCCTACAGAGGTTGCCAGTCCATCACAGGGTTTAACACACAGACAAACACACTCATTCTCACATTCGCGCCTAATGTGTCCCGTTCACCTATATCATTAACATAACCATTTTAAAAGATTTGCAAAGTATTCGTGTCTTGATCTCAGCAAAGTCTTGACTTGCACCAGTCTTGATTCTGATGTGTGACTTTTGGTCTCAGTTGGTGTGGTCTTGACTACACCATTGAGGATCCTGCTGACTTTCCTCTCATAATGTCTGTGCAGCTGGCAGGATAAGCTGGCAGGATATTATTTAACCACGCATTCAGACTGCTCGATACATCCAGAAAAATCAGATTTACTGAAAAGCACTACTATGACTGACAGACATACGATGGAGACTCTTGTTGTGTTGCTCTGCATTTCAGAGCAGACCGTTCTTCAGATAAAGGCGTTGCGAAGGCATTCCATTGTGGAACAGATGTAGGCAATGAGAATATTTGAACATCTTATCAGCCATCAAGCCTGGTGAGTTCATATCACAATCACAGAAATACTAAACCTCGCCTTTCCTAATGTGCTTGATTTACTCTGTTGTGGTCTGATAACGTGGACTCATGCCTCAAATATGATAGGTAAAGCCTCGTCCCAACTACCGTTCCCTGACCCTGCATACACACCGTTGTTTCCTACCAAGACATACAGCTGCGAATACAAACAACCTAACACATATTCCTGGACAGCCTTCAGTTCTTCCTCCCACCGCTGACAACTGTCTGGCACACTGAAGGTCAGATCTCCTTCTGATACGTCTTTTTATCTTCCATGATTTTGTTACTGTGGTTTTATTTCAGTGGCGGTGCAGCTGTCTGTCACAAAAATGATTTCCCATCTCCTTTGACGCTTGTTCCTCTTTTGAGTCATTTGAATATGAATTCAAATAGTTTCCTGATAGACTGTAAGGGCCCCCAAGCGAAACAATAACTTAATTCTCTGACTTTGACCCGGTGGCACACAATGTAAATTGCAGTTTGTGTTAATATGGTAATGTATGCCTTGGAAAATGTCTTTTGATTATAAGAGTTTGCTGCTTTATTCGCATGATAACATGATAAATATAAAGAGGATTTATCTTATTCTGTGTACCTGTCTGCAAGGATTCATGGGTAGTGTTACATACAGACACGCCTTGGGATTGGTTAGGTATATTTTGTGGAGAAGTTTTTGAGATTCCAATCAAGTTTTAGCCGACTACAACGCACACAGACCGCCTTTCTTCAAGTAATGGAGGCTGTATGCTCCTAATCCTTTTATTGCAGCATTTGTCATAGTCAATTTTAATAGACTGCCAGAAGCACTGGATGAGTATCTCTGGCTCTCCACAGAACTGCAAGTCTTACTTGGCTCCAAAAAAATTATAAAGGCCAGAAGTGATTTGTGACAGTAACTTGAGAAACATATCCCACACCGAGTTATTTTGTCCTCCACAGACTCAGAGAAGTCCATCCATCGTTTTATTTCATCTTGTGTGGACAACTGCAGTTCCTTCTGTTCCTGCACAGGTCAAAGGTCGCTCACATCTCCAGCTCATTCAGAATGCAGCAGCTACGATTTTAACTGCTGCCAATAAACCTGAATTTTAGCATCTCTGCACGGTTTACCAGTTAGACCAGATTTTAAGATTTTACTGATCAGGTTTAAAGTATGGCTAGTTCCGGCCCCTTGCTACACTGCAGACCTTTTAGTTCCCGATGTTTGGCTCGTACTTTATCGGTTCCACTCTGGCAAATTTCTTTAGCACAGAAACATCACAAGCAATGCAAGACACAATACCAAACACAAACAGGGCATACAAAAACCAAACAGCACATGCACATGCACAGCCATCCATGTCTATACTAAACAGGCAGGTTTTCATTCCTGCCGTCTAATCAGGAGCAGATGTTGACTGACAAAAGCTGCGTTTTCGACCGCAGGAACTTTCCCCAGGAACAGGGAACTTTTGCAGGAACCAGGGCCAAAATTTAGTTCCGGGGCCGTTATTTTACCCCGCAGAAAGTCCCTGCTAGCGGGGTAGTACTTTCTGAAGTTCCAGGAACTATGGGGGGGCGGAGCTGTTCTGCTGAACCGTTCTGATTGGTTCAGTACTCGCCGCACTTTATTTCAACCGCGCCATGTTTAAATGTCAGGTGGCAGTGGTGGGATCAGCCGGTAGAGAGCACAGGCCAATTTTATTTTTTATTTTTTTTGCTTTTTCTTCACCCCCAGCCCCAGCCTATGAAAAATGCAGCGTGGAGGACGGGGTGGAAGAGAAAATCGAGT
>OMOV01073940.1:0-11107 GCA_900312565.1 Beryx splendens | reverse complement strand
CCTATGCTGTCTTCTTTCGCTCTCTCTCTCTCTCTCTCTCTCTCTCTCTCTCACTCTGTGTGCTTGTGTCTCTCTACCCCCACCTTGTACACTGGACTCATTTACTGTCACACCAACCTGATGTCAGCACATAATTATTCTATGGGAAATGGATAGTCCTGCCACAAAAATTCCCCTTGGCTCAGCAGGAGGTTAATGCTGTCCGAGAAACCGGTGCCGTTACGCCCCTGGCGGTGTGACACCTCCATGCCTCCCCGTTGTGAGGGCCCCGCTTGGTGCCTGGCATGGTGCCTGCACGGCTGGCAACAAAGGTCAGAGTCTGAGAGCTTCTGGAGCAGAGCTGTGTGAAGGCCTGTTAATACGGTCCCGATGATGGATTTCATTTACGGGGCCCTGGAACTCCTCTCTGTCATGGGAAGCACATGTCTGGCACACAGTCAAGGTATAAAAAAACAAAAAAACAAAACCTCAAGCCCCACTAGAAAGAGAAACGGGGGAGGCGGCTGCCATCGTCGTAGGCCCCTGTATTTTTATGTACAGTACACAGCTGTGGTGGTGGTGGCAGCCATGTCACTACTTCAGAGACGGTGTCTTTAAAGGTCACGTCCATGAACACAGGCCAAGGATTATGACAGCAAAAAGGTCAATCAATACTAGAATACCAATCAGGAGCTTTTATCCTTTTGTATCAGTGCGTGATGTTCTGGTATGGTCAGGGTTCTTCTGAAGACTCTGGTCTATGTGGAGCTATTTGATGTGCTGGTAGCTCCACTTCACTTAAAAATACATCACAGGCCTGCCTCTGGAACATAAATCAGATAGAGGGAGACAACACGACTGGCAGCAGCAGAACTTTAGTTGTGCCAATTTGCTAGAAATCCACCCAGGTAGGAGTTGACCTGTCGTGTTCCTGTTAACAGGTCTGCCTAGTTAGCCAAAATACGTGCCCTGCTCATCCTTTATCTCCGTCCAGGATAGCAAGATGAAATCTGGGAGGATGCTGGACGCCAGGCTGGATGATGGATTATCTGCAGCTAGGCATATTGTTCTGTTTCAAGCCTCGGTGGGAGGCGGTGACTGCAGCAAGCACACACACACCTGGACATGGAATCTATTCAAACTGGGCAATGCTTCCCTCAGTACTTACAATGTTGTATGTTAATTGGGAATTGGGATCGCCTGCCGTTCCCTTGAAATGCTCAATGCTCCATGCTTCCTAGCCAGAGAAGTTGAAATCTACACTTGTCCCGGAGTACGGTGTACTGTAGGGTGGGTCAGATGAGCCGAGGCTTAGCTCTGGCAGAATTACAAACAGTTGGAAGACGTTTTTTTTTTTTCATTTTCAGGTTGCAAAGTAGATGAATAAATTAACACTGACAACCTGAAAAAGTGTGATTCTTGTCATTTCAGTTTGGATCGTCTATTAAAAAAACTGTGAAAAACACTAAGACTTTTCCTCTTATACTCATCAACTTCAAACTCAAGCACAGCAGTTACTGTTGCTACATACTGAAAATAGAAATCTAAATTCTACTGTTTTGACTACCGCTGTCACTTGCCTTCCACTTTGGAAAAGTGTTACTCTGTGGGCTACAGCAAAGAAACACAAAGTTAAGTTCACATATTCAAATATCCATACTTTTTACATTACAATTCTGCAACCTTATACCAGGTGCAGAGAATGAATCTGTAGGGAAAGTATAATAAAAGCCTTTATTTTCTAACAAAAGAGTATGCTGGCCAACCATAGCACAAAATAATATAGTTAAGTTCATTTCTGCAATACAATATCATTTATTCAATGTGGACTATCAGAACAACTAAAGTAAAAAATTATGTTATCCACTATGCCCCACCTAAGTTTGTACTGCAAAACAGCACACAATTGGCATGAATGAGTTTTTACGCTGCCAAGATTTTTTTTATTTTTTTTTTAAAGTGGAACACTGATATGGTGGAACATGAACTAACCCAGATAGATTTGACACTGACTGGAGATATCTGAGCCAACTTGGCTTTCCGAGCAGACGAGAGAGAAGACGCACAGGGAGGGCTGTGTTGAGCTGAACTCTGACCTGTCTGGGTGTGAAAGTCCAATGAGAAAGCCCAGAGTGAGCGTTAGGTTTCAGCCGGCCTGTTAAACTTTCCGAGGGGGTCAAACGAGTCCAAAGCGGCTTCGCAACACATGTAGTGTCAGGCTGCGCAAGCACAGTCCAGCTATTTTCCTCCTATATAAATATCCCACTGTGGAACAGCAACTGGTTGATCAATCTGCCTTGATGCCCTGTGACACATGGATCTACTCTTACTTATCAGTCTCCCGGGTCTCAAATATCCTGAACAACTCAAGTGGAAGAGCTGAAACCATTCATACTGAAAAGATATTAAATGCCTCTGACTTGAGATGGGTCACGTCACGGTGATATCGCCCCTCTCGGGGACGACGCTGTTTGCTAAAGGAATGTTCTACTACAGTCCAAAAATATATTCTCAGCTCAACTTTCATTTGTTTGAGTGTGCATCAAGCAAGCTGCTTGTGGCGCTTCAGGCAGAGAGTCATGTTGGCTGAAGCAGCACAGCTGGCTAGTAAATACTGCCTGACACTAAGTGTGTCAACCATCAGAGGAAATCATTCACAAGTGATCCCCAGCCAGGACAGAAACATGCATGAAAGAGACAGGTAGAATGAAATCGACAAAAAAGCTCAAGGAGAGGCCCCATTAAAAATGTATGCAAACATGACATGGCACGGAGCTGAGCTCCTCTGTCTTCTCTTGCTAACCTTGGATTCCTGACAGCACATCAGTGCTGGGGAGACAGAGAGAAAAAAGCCCACAGTCTGGATACAGAGCAGGGGCTCATAAAAGGGAACACTAATGATTTCCACTCATTTCACTTTAAGTCAGGCACCACGCTGCGTTTCACAGCGCTCGGCTACTTCAGCCTGCTTAAATTTAGCCCTGTCTCTGCCGGGTGTTTATAAGCACCTGTTCATACTGCTCTCCCCATGGGCATCTATCCCAATCATGCCAAATGACCCCCAACCAGGTAAATACTTCCTGCCTGTACGGATCCGTTCCCGCTCCCACAGCCACACACAATCGCCTTGATGATGACGGCTGGTGATGAGCGTGAACCCAGGGGAAGGGACACATCAAGGCCATCTTCATATCACGATGAACTGCTGCTGAATTAATGAATACTTCCTGAGCCTTCAATCCGCGTTTCACACATTCGCTTGTGCTCGTAATTAATTCCCAGGATCCCACGGTGCCGTGACTGGCGGGGTGCTCAGATGTAAAGGTATCTGCAGACACCGACCCCGCTGGGCAGCTCTTAAACTCACCACTGCTTCATCCTGTATGAGGCAGGCAGCCCTTGTTGCTGCCCAAATTCAACACTTAACACTGATGAGTGGGAGACCTCATGAGCCCAGAGGGTTGTGATCTCAGTGTCATGCACACATGCACACACACGCGCGCACACACACGCGCACGCACACACACACACACACACACACACACACACACACACACACACACACACACACACACACACACACTGTGACAGCACATTTGAGCATTTCCCCTGACTGAGCCAAGAAGCAGCTTTTGATTTTGATGCTGGGATGCCACCAACATAATTACAGTGTACAGGTTTCACTAAAATGATACTCGACTCGATCAAGGCTGCTGAAGTTCAAACCAACAATATGATTATTATTTTATTTGTGCCATGATGTAACGGAGTGGAGAAGTCCTGGAATTCATCAATAATGGATAAATCGAAGGATGACTGAAGCGCCAGTGAAAGTGCTATCACCAATTACCAAAGCGCGCTTCAGCATCATCAAATATACAGCTTCTCCTCTGCTGTGAGGCACACTGGGGTGGACAACATGCTAATATTTTATGTTCTGAGTCGCAGATCTGTGGAAGAAGATGAGTGAAACCCATGAACGTGCAGAGCCTGTTTACGTTGAAGGTACGCATCCAATTCTGCCCAAACACGTGTTATAGATCTGTACGTCTGGTGTACTAACAAGGCTTTCATAAAACATGATGTAGCCAAAACAGCCAAAGGGGAGACATGAATGAAGAATGGGCAGTCTGTCTTTGTCAATTAGCATGGAATAGAATAGAATAGAATAGAATAGAATAGAATGGAATAGAATAGAGTACAGTAGAATAGAGACATAACAGATTGCTGCACATAATTTTAAAATAGCTAAATACAACAAAAGCTTGTCTTTACATGGAAGTCATGTGAAAAGTCATGCCTTTAAATCAGAATGATATTCATTCAGTAGTGAAGCAACCAAGCAAACAGTTCATCTGTTTGACGTTTCCGCATCAGATTCAGTAGTTATTTTGTGAATAAGGTGAAAAAGCAGACTGCCAGCTTCACCGCTTCTCTTACCTTCAGAAGATCCGGGGCGCACACTGTCACACACGCATACAGTGAGTGATAAAGCCTGAAGTGCCGTCAGAATCACAAACTTCAGACTCCGGCGCCGGCGGTTCATGGTGCCCGGCAGAAGGATGGACGGACTGGCCAACTGTCTCACTGCAGCGCAACCATCATATAGTTACAGGTCTACAACAGCTGATGTGCAAGAGCCCGAAAACGACTTCCTGAAATATGATCAAGTGTATGAGAGGAGCGTTAGGAAATCCCGAGCACCCGCTGTTCCAACTCTTTCCCATTCAGAGATGTCCAAGTGAGCTCGCCTTGCGTAAAAGTGAAAAACGTGGAAAATCAGACGCAAATGCAATGAAAACACTGACAAAAGACGACTCGCTGCGTTATTCGCGCACTAGAATGACATCAATTCCAGTGCAATTACTGGCGAGAAGTGTTGTCTTATGAGTAGGGACCATGTGCTTCAATGAAATGCTCCGCGAGGTCCTAAAGCCGCCTCCAGCGCTCGTAACCAGTGGATGACCAGTATCAAGCTAGCAAGAATCAGGACAATACAACTTCCTGTTTTATATTTCAAAAATAAAAGCATTATTGGCGACTATGTTGCAACGTTTTTGAGCAATACTAACAAACGACGTGAAAATAGCCGAGATTTAGACTCTACAGCTTAAATGAAAACGCAATTGATGTTTTCGTCATCAAAATGTCCCTTTCACAGCATAAACTAAGCTATCATCCACTGCATGCTCTTTCCAAAAATTACAAATAAAGACTCAAGCACACAGCCTGCCAGAGAACGTGGGAGAATGTCTACTACCTTAAAAAAAAGTCAATTTTAACAAACAGAACGTTGTTCCTAGTGGCTGTAAAATTATGCCTCTGGGTAGAGGTGTCGACCCGGCCTTTTATTTTGAAGGCAAAATTACCTAATTTCCGCTCTCAGTCTCGGTAAATGTTTGCGAGCTTGACGCAGTTCGATGGGCGCATACCCATACAGTAGCCCACATTGACTGTAAATAAGATTTGAAAAATATATGTCAGACATAACCTTCACTTGCAGACGTAGCCTAATTATGGGGGCATGTTTTATTCAGGTACCGTAAGAGACAGACTTGAAAGCACCTATAGGGAATCTGCAGAAGTAGGCTACATCTCATGAATTCATCCAGGCTCTTCACATTTTGGCAGCTCGCAAAAAATAGTCTATACCTTATCCTCTGTTTATGGGGTTTAAATACTGCAAAGTGATTTATGTTGAACAAATTTGCAAATATTTAAAATATCTGCATCAAATGTATTCATAATGGTGTCAAACAATCAAATAATGTCAAATTATGTATGGTGCACAGCAGAGAGCTATTTTGACTCTACTCAAATTGATGTAATTCATCATTATGGACATAACCCGTTCAGGCATTATATGGCTGTGTGATCTTCAGTGTCTGCACTGCGCAATGCACCACATAGCCAACTGGGCTACTTAGGAAGGCAATGCAGGCAGAAAACAGGCAGATGTCCACGGGCAAGTGGGTTGCTGAAGGCTTTTCTTCCTGCAGGAGAACATTAAAGGAGCATAAAGTAGCAGAGATGCTCCCAGCATGAAGGCTTACAGTAGACTCACATAAACACATCTACTGTTGGCTCCCTCTGTTTGAGATGGTGACTTGATGGTGCAGCACAGTGGTGTCATGATGCTCAAAAGCCCCGCATCTCAAAACTCCTCAGTCAGGATCAAATATAAATGAAAACAAAAGAACCTTCAGCAGTATTGCAGATAGTGCTGGAGCTCACCATGGCATACGATAGGAAGCTGATCATTCACAGGCTGTGAACCAAGGGATGAGGAGGGGAAGATGATATTTCAGGAGCAGCCAGAGAATGCCATGATGCCTCTGTTATGATGTTAACGCAACTTGACAAACAACTTCTCACAACATTGCTTGGAGACAATTTTTGCAGTCACGTTTTAAAGTTTTCTGAGTCTGACTGTTAAAAAGATAAAACACGACTCAATTACAAAATACATATACTCGAAGTAAAAAGCATTTGAATACATTTTATATTACCTCACATTTATATTACAGTGCATAGTTAAACATTCTTTGAAATTAGTCCAATGGAAAGAAAAAAACTGAAAAAGAAAGCAAACCTTGAATGGAGAAAGCAATGCACACAGTAAATATCCTCCTTTGGATTGTATCATCTAAAACCATTTTAGAAAGAAGGATGAAATAATTATCAGCATGAATGCTGTTATTAATAACACACACACACACACACACACACACACACACACACACACACACACACACACACACACACACACATACACAAACACACACACGTGCATGTGCATTCACATGACACAAGTGGCAATCCTTCTTCTTCTCAAAGACATTTATGCTAATTTAGAATGGATGGAACAGCTTGACTATGAAAGTACACCAATTTAAAGACTAATGATGAGCAAAATCACAATTAAGACTAATGAAAAGAGGGGTTGTTATGTTGGGGATTATTCCAAGAATAAATATTTACTCATCTCACTTTTGATTTACGCCCAGCTCTATCATGTTGTTCAGCAGCACTCTGGGCACGTTCACGGTGGATCATAAAACACAAATCTAAATCCACCATGGCAGCTCGTTCCATCATGAGACAAAGACAGAGACAAAGGCGCCATTCAAATCGGCACTGTCCATTAACAGGGCATTTCCAATGAGAGGAGGTCACATTCCTCCAACTCACTGTTAATAGCTGGCACTAAATAATGGCAGAGCCCTCTCCAGTCTTCCCTCTGCTTGTAGTCTGACCTAGGCTTTATCAGCTGCATAATGAGGACAACGGTTGAAGACGGCTCTGGATGAGCCTATGAAACCTAATGAATGATGATGTCTTATAGCACTGTTTCACATCACATGAGACCATGTGAACGCCACTGTACTGTATGAGGATAGCAGTTCTTTATCTTGCAGTGTGAGGTTACTGTTCATCCCACTGCACGGACTCTCCTGGAGAGAACGGCAACCAGAATCAGATTAAAACAACATGACAGTGCCAGACAGCATACAATATACTAGTTTGGATGTAGTGTGATAAGAGACTCAGTCAGTGTGCTCATGAAAGTGCAGCATGATGTTTTGATTATGACCAATGTGACATATGTTACAGCAGAATACTGAGACATGATTTCATACATTCAGTTTCATGCCATCTTCATCTGTAATGGCAAAGACTTGGTGTCATGAAGTACGCTGACGTTCACATTCATATTCAGCACCATCACAGTGCTGAATTCACTTTGCCAGTCTGTGGTCTGTCATGCAATGCAACATGCATGGGCAAATAAAAAGGCATCTCATGGTGAAGATCCATCCTGAAGAGTCATTCAGTTGTTGCTCCTTTGAAGAATCTGATCCAGCAGTTTCTGCAACAAGAACACAAACACTCAGAATCTATGATGGAATGATGGCCGCAGATCACCATCCCATTCCCCACAAGGGCCATGTAGTCATTTTGCTACGCAGACAGATTGAAAACACACCCCCTCCCCCACATGCACACACTCAGATGGGAGTCAATAGCCTGTATGCAGACTAAAACAGGAGTGAAGCCAGGCCTCTGCTCCCCTCGCAGCCACGCCATTCAGGTTTCCAGCTCGCCTTCCAGGATCTGCTGGAACTGTGGCATGGCCGGCTTCCCTGTGTTATCTACAACAGCAGCAGTGTGGGTGGAGTGGCTGTGTGTGGGCACCCGCGCTCTGTGTCCGCAGCTTGACTGAATGGCACTGCACTGTAGCTCTCTGCCAGTGAAGGGCCTTTTGTTCCGTCAGGAACACTGGCCTCATACACTCCGCACAATGAGACTGTTCACGGTTTCTCTCCATTACGAGAGAGAGAGGGAGAGAGAGAGAGGGGGAGAGAGGTAGAGTGACAGAGGAAAAGAGAGAGAGAGAGGGGGAGAGAGTGAAAGACAGAGCCTCGAGTTGCCAAATCAAATTCCATTCTTTAGAGGGTGCTGATCACTGACCATGCAAACAAAACACAAAAAGATTATACAAGTCAAAACAATTGCTGATGCCAACATCATGCTTAAAATGATTGTACCTGAATTCTACTTTTTTTTTTTTTTTTAGTTCAGTCTTTCTCATCAGTCTCCTGGAAGAGGTGCAAGAAAAGTTTAAATGTTTGATAGCAGTGACCCCTAGTGGATGAATAAACTCATTGTTCCTGAGTGAAGTTCTGTGAAAGTCCAGTAAGCCACTTAAACAAAGCAAAAAGAAAAGAAAAGCCAAAAAAGACTAATGTAGCTGCCTTAAAAATAAGATGGACTGACATTTATTACTATTTTCCATCTTTCCATCTTATCTCATGTGCTGATTTTCTTTTCCAGAGTGACTTACAGTGAGTATACAGCAGCATAACCTTCACTTCCAGCATCACCTCCAGTGCAAGCAACCAATAGTAAGTAGTGCAAGGGTCAGAGTCATAGTGTCAGATTTAACTAAATATTCCTGTGACCCTAAAATGATCATTGTTACAACTCACACTCTTGGGGTATAGGATTTCAACCAGGCATTTTAAGTCCAAAAAGCAAAACCGATTGAAAAACATTCTTTAATCTACATGAAATATGCTGTTTTGACTTAATATAAGGAGGATTTACTGTGTTTTTGTTACATAAAAATGTACATTTCTGCTTCCAAAACAACCAATCAAAAAAAGTTATGGTAAGTCCGAGCATAAACATTAGACTGCGCTGTTGTCACTGGCTGAAATCCCACCAGCAAGCCTTCTCCAACCTGCCAATTTCAATAGAAATCGAAAATGTGGAAACACACATCCCATCCCTTGTCCTCTCTTCCCAAGGTGTGTGTGTTAAAGTCATTAAGGTTCAACCCCCGGTCTCCCACACAATGCCAGGCTTTTCAATTAACCATAATGGAGGCTGCAGATGATTTAAAACCATTATTCTCAACAGCTGTACTGGTATGAGGAGAGCAAAATCTTTATTGTAACTATAGCCCTTTAGTGTAAGCCATTACTGAAAACTGTTGCACCCTTTGCAAAGTTTAATTGAGCTTGGAGGAGAAAGGTGTGCTATTACTTGCTCAATTGCCTGTGGGTCATATACACAATTAATGTTCTGTTCAGTGTCTCATGCACGCACTTGTTAACACTCTGGATAGCTGTTTGAAGCAATTTGCTTGTAATGCATGTTGTTATCCCTCACTTTTCAATGCTTAAGTCATTCAATGTTTCATTTCAGCGTGCATATTTATTTAAAGCGGCCTCAGCCAGCTCCAAACATGCAGGCCTGGTGCTTAAACAGAAAGAGATGACCACTGCAGCATATGGATCAGTGAAGGCACAGCAGCATAGAAACACATCTGTTTGAACTATAATAAAAGATTGATTTGTCTGATCGTGTTTTTTTTTGCATTTTCTGTATTCATTTATGTTTGGTTTCACAAAAGGACATATAGGCCAGATATTACCTTTTTGAAAAGCTCCACTCGCTGTCTGTTGGTCAAACACACCTCTCTCTTCTTCTCTTCCTCCTTTTTCCTCTTCACCTCTGGAAGCGAGCTGTAGACTCTGTCAACAGTTATCATTGTTGTTACAGTTGGAGGCATAGAGGAACTGGACAGTTCATGCACTGCCAGTCAAAAGTTTGGACACACCACATTTCTGTTTGTTTTCACTATTTTACACATTCTAGAATAAAAGTAAAGGCATCAAAACTATGAAATAACACAAATGTAATTATGCATTAATTATCATATTAGATTCTTTAGCCGCCCTCTGCCATGGTGGAAAGGCAAAGGCTTTGGAAAGAAATTCATACATAGGCATCAACACAAACATAGTACATTCAATCAGGTGTGTCCAAACTTTTGACTGGTAGTGTATTCAAAATGCTATATATCTACTTTTTCAAAAACATGTATCCATTATCCAAACACATAATTCATCAGCCAAGAATTAAGCTGCTTACAGCATTTCAAAAAGTGCTATAATTCTTTAATGGTTGGTTTTAACAGGGTCATTTTTTATGGGGGTCATAATTTTCAAATAATGGACGTCTAATCTTTGGAATGAAACTCGCCAATTCTAAATGGCATTTTTGGCAGAACTGAAACACAGGTGAGTGGCATCTGGCACGGCCATTGGCTTCCTCACTCAGAAGCCATTCAGCTGTGCATCGCCGGCTTGAGACACCATATATCCTTGGATGCAACCGCAGTCTCACGCAACACTCTAACACAACACTCTAACACAAGCTGGCCTAATCAATGGGAGGATCTGCCAGTAGGGAAAATAAACAAGTGTGGCATGGGAAAAAAACCCAACATAATTAGAGCAACAGGGTTGGCAGGGAGACACGAGCGGCATATTCTGTATGGAGATGCCAGTGATACAGGGCCTGCCTTCACACTTTGAAAGAGATATGAGGTGATAAGGATGAAAAGAAGAAGCATCTGACAGCGTGCCAAGGCAGAGATTGAGATGGAACTCACCGCTTGGATCTGGGCTGCATCTCCTTCCCAGTAATGGCTCTATCTCTGGGTTTGAAAAGGTTATCTGGAAACGGGTGTACATACACACGTACGCACACACACACACACGCACGCACGCACACACGTACACACACACACACACACACACACACACACACACACACA
>OMOV01073894.1:0-11725 GCA_900312565.1 Beryx splendens | reverse complement strand
TGGGACGTTGAGCAATGAGTGACTTTCACATTATTTAGAGACATTTTTAAGTAAGCCCTTGTACACACACACACACGCACGCACACACACACACACACACACACACACACACACACACACACACACACACACACACACACACACACACAGTCATTCAGATAGATGCCTTAGAATAAGTTTAATGGAACTGAGGAAGCTCTCCCATTTTCCTTGCAACTGGGTCGGCTCAGTTCACCTGGTTCACCCTCTGGCAGAGTTAGGACAGTGAGAATGGGAGTCTTGCACTGACTCAGGATCTCACTTTAACACGACAAGATTTCCTTGTTGAGGCTCGTGCCATTTGGTGATCTGTTCCCCTCACTGCAGAACAAATGACAGGAAATATTGGTCAAAATTGGCAAATGATGTCCATGATCTTCGAGAACTTCAAAAAGCATGCTTATCAGGAGGTGACATCGCGTTTGTCTTCTTGACCCCATTTTAAAGCATGTGGCCAGGTGAAAAATATAGGCAAGAGAGGTTGAGCATACTCAAGTGAATACTCAATGTAAGACCCATTTTCACTCACCTCCTTTTATGCAGATTTGAGTTTTAGTTTGGAAAGCTCTAACAATATTCAATGAAAATACTGATGTTCATGTTCGTTACAGAGTACTAACTGACTGGCCTAACCACAGCAATTGGTAAAACAGCCTATATTACTGGTCTCTTTTCCACAAAACCAAACCATTCACATTCACTTTAAATAATACAATTCAAAATATGTATATATCAAGTGTCATCAAAATGGACAAATATGCAAATATGCTATTTATATTCATGTTATTTTTGTTATGCCTAATTTATGTATGCCAGTTCCTGAAGCATTACAGTAAATTTGTTCTATATGATCTGTAATTTGAGTTTAATAAGCTGATACTATTAGTTGTGGCAATATCCCACCAAAGTCACAAAAGTATTTCACCTTGTTTAAATTTCACTAAAGTTATGTTGTTACTTATCACAGCAATAATTTCTAATTCAAATGGTTTCAAACCTGCAGACATCAGCTACAAATGAATCTGCATGACGGTTCAAAGGAGTCATTACAACTTAATCTGTGTTTAACAGACAAAGATGAAGTTACTGATTGCTCATTGAATTTTATGGATGGCTCTTACAACAAATGAAACGGTAAAGTCTAAATGAGGGAATTTAGGTCCAAAAATAATTTGACTGAGCTACATTAGGTAAATTGTTATGATAAATATTTTCTTGCATTTTAAAAGTCTGGCTCCAAGTCCCGTCTAATTTGCTCCGTTATAAGCCTTTAAAGAGCTCCGTTATGTCACAGCTGGAGTAAGAGGACTCATCAGTAATATGTGAAGCATTTCCACCATCAACATTAGAGAGCAGAATAGAGAAAAGCAATGCCACACATCTGGCTTTAATTGCGGGCTCTCCGCCCTTTCTGCACTCTGTATGCTCAGTGAAACTCACATTGAATTCCAGCTGTTTGTTTTGGCCCGACAACATTTTCTCTCGTCTTCTCAGAAAGGGGAGTAGGAGGCGCGAGCATTGGGAGGATTTCCCAGGTCGACTCCTTGGAATGTCCTTGTCACATACAAAACACACACACACCAGGTGTTGGTGGGTGGACCTGCAGGAATTCAGGTTATGATTTTGTGCTCTGAGGTGCATAAAATAGTTTGTTGTCAAACACAGTGGTCAGATTTCGAGCACCACCCCCCCTAGCAGTGTTTTCAAGTTATGTAATGCATGAAGGTGTTACCAAGAGAAAATCAATGTTTTCTTTAGTTGCTTGTTTTGTCTCTATCTCAGTGAATGGCCAGATAATAGATGTAATCTCTGCTCCGAGCTTGGTGTTTGAGAAGATATTATATTTACGATATTTCCCTAATGTATTTACGTAAGGCGGTGGTGTAAGACTGAGTGTTGTCATAGTATCGATGTTGACTGTCCCTTTCCTTTTGTGGTCGCAGATGGCTCAAGCTGAAGTCTAAGGTGGGACGGAAGGAGAAGGAGCGCGGCGAACTGCAGGTGACCGTTCAGTTCACCCGCAACAACATGACAGCCAGTATGTTTGACCTCACCATGAAGGACAAGCCACGCTCCGCCTTTGGGAAGCTGAAGGATCGCGTCACGGGGAGGAAGAGGGGAGATGTGGAGTCCTCCTCAGCCATCGTGCCAGGCCGCTACGCAGCCTTGTCGGGAAACCTGGGGCAGCCGTTTGGAGAGGACGGTGGAGGCGCGGTGGAATCGGGAGATGTAGAGGTAGTGGTAGAAGAGAAGAGTAAGAGTAAGGTGAAAGACTTCTTCAAGGGGAAGCTACGCAAGTCGTCTGACACCAGGTCATGTTCATCGCTAGCTTCGGAGAGCAGTTTGTCTTCTGTGGCCAGTGATAACCCCGGGCCTCCGCCCAGCCTTGACCTGCTAGCAGACCCTCCCAGCTCCCCCATCTACAGCAGCAAAGTGAGAGTGGACACCCACTATGGAGAGACGGACCTAGCTAAAAAAGGTAGGTTTGTAAATTCTTCTCGGGTGCATGACATGGAGGCTTGTGACTGTTGGTGTGACCTAAAAATGTGGCTATTATGTCTACTGTACTCACTAAGACTAAACAAGCTACTTTTTAAGGCAAAAGTTCAAAAAAAGTAGCAAGGAATTGTCATCATTCCTTGCAGCTTCCCTGCAGGCTGTACATTATATAGTTTTTATTACATTGTTCAAATTCATTTGTGATCTAATCCTGACTCTTGTAACCCAGTTCTTACCTTCCAACAGTGCTTACCAGCCAACACACCACAAATGTCCTGACCCACAAGCGAGCCTTCAGCGACGAAGCTAGTAAGATCACAACCGCCCTTCCTCGACAATACCTAGCAGTGGAGTCCATCAAGGGTCAGACCATGACTCAGTCCAAGTCTTCCTTGTGTATCAACGGAAGCCATGTCTATGACTCTGAGCCATCAACCCCCAAGAGCTCCGGAGCCCTCCCATCCAAGCTGGTGTTGCTGGAGAAATGCTCCCCGCTCTCCCGCTCCCTGCAGAACCTCACCAAGAGAAGTGAGGACAAAACTTCCCCTGGCGAGGGCCGACGCTGGTCCTTTGACAAGACGAAGAAAGAGGAAAAGGAGGAAGAGAAGGAAGCCGAGCCATCAATTCAAAGCGCTCGGACAGGGGGTCGCCCCGTGCAGGCAGCGGTGCCAATACTCGCCTCTGCCCCTGATTCATCTGACAAAGGCAGGAAGCTAAGAAAGACTTTATTCTCTGGAGGAAGGAGCGATTCTCTCCCTGCTAAGTCAGACCTGAGCCAGGCTGGAGTGACTTCTGAAGGGAGACTCAAAGGCTGGTTTGGCTCCAGCGACTCCCAGAACAAGCCGAGGTGAGTGAGGGTCATTACAGTCCGGCCTCAGGGTCCCAGGGTGTTTGAGCAGCGTTTCTTCCATCTAGGGCACAACACTAGGCATCTTCTCCACAGCGAGGCCTGTATTCAGTTGGGTGTCTTGAGTTCAGTGTTTCTGCTGCCCCCTGCTCATTTGAAGTGGAATTGATCCAGCTCATACTTTTCTCCATTTTACCACCATGCTGTATCATCTCACATTTCCCACAGCACTCTCCAAACGGCAGCTCAGCACTTCCATTTTCATCTCTTAAGTGTTTGTCTTTCTCTATCAGAGATGCAACGTCACTGTGGTGTAGGAAAAAAAAGAAAGCTTACAAAATGATGCGGGGAAAATCATTCCATCTTGATATGAGCTCACCCAACAGAATAGCTGCCAATCCAGACAGTCAAATCCTGAATGGCAAAATGCTACACTGCATTGTCTGTGCTCTTATTTTGCTTGATTATTTTGCAAATGTGTCTTGCTTCTTTTATTGAATTTGTGTTACTCTTTCCATAATTTGTTTGGCCAATGTTATATCCTCTTGACTTTGAATGTCTCAAGCTAGTCAAGCATTTCAGTTTTGTAGCTGACAGAGAAATGTCCTACCTTGCTGTGGAATATCATCAAGTATTTTGGTGGTCTTTTTTCTGTTTGTGTAAGAAAGATGCTCCCCATTGGTCAACTGGCACATCATTAACTAAGAGGACTACTTGTGCCCTATTTCCTCCACAGGCTGGAAGTTTCTCCTAAAGTAGAAAGCAGCTCAGACGTACCCCCTCCCCTCCCTCCTCGCTCCCCCATTCCCCCCCAGTGCTCCTCTCCCACTGCCTCCTCCACTGGTCATGTTTCACCTGATAACGGGAATCACACTAATCCCTTCACGTCCCCTTCCTCTCCCTCCTCAACCCCCATCTCCCCCACCAACCCTTTCCTCCCACGTATGCAGCGCAACCCCTTTTTTGAGGAGCTCATAGCTGAGGAGTTGCGGAGGTCCCCTCCGCTTCTGCCCTGCTCCTCCTCTGGCTCACACCTCTCTCATTACACTGCTCTGCCCTCCCAGCCATGCATACCCAGTCCTGGTCACGATAGTAGGCAAAAGAAAATGGCTTCCATAAGGCGTGAGCGCCCCAGGCCAGTAGCTAGGCAGGTATCCCTCCCCGCATTACTCCCCAGACTAGTCACACCTAGCTCCCCCAACCACTTCACCCCTCGCTCCAGGTCAGAGAGCGGGGGAGAATGTGATGACTCCTTTGATGCCTTTGCCTCCAGCAGGCTCAACTCACCAAAGGGGACTCTTCCTCAAAATCCTTTGAAAACCATCCCAACTTCACCTCATAAGAGTAGTAACCCCCCAGTTCATAATAATGCCATTAGTCCTATAGAGGAGTTGCGAACATGTGAAGAGGAGCCTCCACCTTTGCCACCAAGGAGGCCTTTAAGAACTACTGTGAACGAGATATACTCTGACAGCTGGCTGCATAGAGGTCAAGAGCTAGCTGTCCACAAAGAAGCCTACCTTCTGTCACAGACTGGTGTGGCCTCCCTGCAACATGGAAGAGAAGGAGAACGCAAAAGAAATACACCCAGT
This sequence comes from Beryx splendens, assembly GCA_900312565.1. Lineage (NCBI taxonomy): Eukaryota > Metazoa > Chordata > Actinopteri > Beryciformes > Berycidae > Beryx > Beryx splendens. Next base: position 6,748 of record OMOV01073894.1, on the reverse strand, counting down.
ATATCTCCAGACCCTCACACTACCAGTGAGACCTCTGATTCCCTCAGCATCCACTCTCAACCACATGCAAACAAGACCTCCCCGGGATTTATGTCTGAAGAAAAGCTCAAGAAGTTCAAATATGAACCTTTGGAAGATGAAACTGACTGCTGGAGGGGGATGCTGTTTGAGCAAGACTTGTATGGCCGCGTTGGCAGAGGAAGCTACGGGGAATCCAAAGTAAACAGCAAACATTTATCACTGACCACTGAGGAAACCGCTGAAAACAGGATCACGTCAAAGAACACCGCGCACTCTCGACACGTTGGTTTGGCAGAACCTAAAATGCTTCTTGATAGTGAGATGTCTGTTGCGGATCTTTTGAGTCTGTCATCTGCAAGTCTCCTTAAGTCAAACGCGGAGGCACTAGGTATTACTTCCAGTACATCAGAGTCAACAGTAGATCCTTCCCCCGTTCATCCAGCTCAACTTTTATCTGCAAACAATAATGTGTCTTTCTCACTAACTTTGGAAGATCTGAACATGAACGTGAATAACTCAGACTTTAGTTTTATTGATTCTGATGGCTCTTCTCATTCAGAAATAGTTGACACTCTTAAAGGTCCCAATTGTTTAGGCGGGATTTTCCCACAGCCATCAGAAGATTCATCCACTTACCCTGAGGAGACAGTGACCACACCCGAGGACATGTTCACTTTGAAGAATACATGCATAACCCAGATGAACTCTTCCTTTGAAATAACTGCGTCATCTAACGATCTCTGCAAAGTCTCCCCGGATTGCCAAGACAATTGCCAAGATGGGTGTTGTGAACTGAATGATGTGACAACACGTGGTAACTCCCCGTCGAACAGGAAAGAGAACGCTGCTTCGTCGTTAGACAGCCAAACATCTGATCAACCTGATCTTAAAACTGAATCCAGACAAGATATGACAAGAGGTGTTGACGATTTTAAAAAGACACAAGCTGCATTTGATGATAACGGCAACCCAGAAGGCAAATTAGCCACACCTAACCAGAAGGAGTCGTTATCGAGGGTGGTCAGCGCACGTTTCAGACCGAAAGGAATGACCACTGGCAGTCCACACAGTCAAAGTAAAAAGGGAGAGGGCAAGTTGGAACAGTTGTTGTCCCTTGTTCAAAATATTTCAGCTAGTGAAGGACCATTCTCGTATCAACCCACTAAATCGCCTCCTCCCTCCTCACTGACATTAGATAAAGACACAGCCTCTCTGGCAGACAGCATAGACGAAGACCAGACTGATTGCGAGTTGAACACCACATCACTAAGGCCCTCACAAGAAGACACCACCACCACCATGCAGTCAACTCTTACAGAAAGTTGTGTAACAGAAAGACCCTCTGAGATCAGTTTTGAAGACCTCCATGCAAAAGTAGCGCCAAACTTGAGAACCCCTTCAAAGTCAAAGATTGGGCAATCTTTGCACGAGTCTAAACCCTCTTCTTCCATCCCTTCTTCTGCACTCTCCCTGCCAGCTGCCTCTGATGCACAGGCTAAGCTCCACCCTTCCCCTGTCTTTTGCCCCTCCATACACCCCTCAAGTGTGGGGCCCAGTGCTGGAGCCATTACTCCTCCGGCTGTGGCCCCCTACACCTCCTCTTCCTCCTTCTCTACCTCCTCCACCACTACTGCCCGGCCCCTGGTCGATGCACGGCACTCACTTTTGCCTGAAGAGACACAGCCAGCTAGCAACCTGCCCCATCAGGAGAGCAGGTGAGAATCCTCACTCTAGGATACGCACTGAACTCCTCTTTAGATGTATGGGTATTGCAGACAACAGTTGCACATACATTACAAACTATGTAAATGGGGAAATAAATCTGAAACCACCTTTACATGTTTGCTGAAATTTTGATTTTGTTGCTCTGACCGCTTTGTGTACTGTTGGCCCGGCCTGTTGGATGCTGAACGCACTCACGCCCTTCTAAATCCCACCTGCTCATCCAAAGCAGTTGGATGACACCTGCTGTGCACTGTTCTTTGCTTTGCTTCACTTTTACGTTACTCATCATCATGTTTCCGTTTCATGTTGTCTATTATGATTTTGTTATTTGTTCTTACGCTAAGTTCTGCCTGAACTTAGTTACCTTTGCTGCCACTTTGGCCACCTGCTAATGAAAGCTAAACGTAAATCTCCCTTGTATTGGTATATTGTTATATTACTAGAATGTGTGATAGCATTCCTACAGAAGAGTATTAGGGCCATTGTAGGTTGTTTTTTTTTAACAGCTGGGAGGAGGGGGGTAATATTCTGAGAAAAAACTCAGAAATTTGCAAGAAAATTCAGAATTTCAGAGTTTTTTTGGTGCAAATTTCTGACTTTAATCTGAGAATTTCTGACTTTTTTCTTAGAATATTAAATATATTTTAAAAAAATGTCACCTACAATGGCCCTAATACTCCTCTGTACATTCCAGTACATGAGGTAGGCATCTTGGTTAGAGGTAAAATCAGCGTAATTAATAATAATTATGAAACAGGACCCCCATTTTGGACGTATGTCTTCCCAAGAAACAAAAGGACAATACATATGACATATAGGGATGAGCAGAATACAGTCACAGGGAACAAACAATACATGTATAGGTTAGATATGCAGCATCCATTGGGGTATACTATGTTTACAACAGATTTCGGAGAGATATTGCAAATACTACAGTGTTGCGTAGTATTTAGTAACGTGCTGTCATGTGTTTATTGAGAAATAGACAAAGGACCATAGAGAAGCACAGGTGCACAGCCGTTTGTCAACATTTGGAATTGAAATAAGAAGCATATTTACAAAGTAAATATTTAAAGGATTATCTCAGAAGCCGAGCTTTGCTTTAGGCAGTGATCATAATATAGCTTTAATTTGAATTCTAACTTTGATTCTATTTCTCAATCTTGCTGTTGCTGCTGAACAGGGACCCATGTGTATCCCTCATGACTATTTCACTATTTCATCCTTGAGGAGCAAGGAGTCTTCTAACGCTCAAAGAACACTAGATGCCATTTGAATATTTCCTCTATAGTCTTTCATTCTCTTTCACTGAGGGAAGAGTCGACCTTCTGATCTGCTCTGATCTGTTGAGTTTTTCCTTGCAGCGCAGTGATTGTTAACCGAACCATCATTTCAACATACAAGACGATTGTTGTAATGTGTTTTAGTCGTGCAGATACTATTTTGTAGACTGTATAGGGTGTTAGTAAATGTATACCCTTGTTGAAATGCCGGCGCTGACCTGTTAACTTTGCAGCCCTCATCCAGTGAAGCCGCTGACCTCCATGGGCAGCCAGCCAGAGAAGAAGGAGGGTCGTTCAGTCCTGGAGAAGCTCAAGTCCACTATTCACCCCGGACGCGCTGCCCACCACGCTGTGGCTGAACCTGAGAAGAGTCAGGTACTGTGCAACAAAAAACAAAACTCTGACCCTTTACATCCTTTATTCACCTTTTATATTGATGGAATCTTTTATACAATTCAGCAAGTCTTTCAGTGACTTCATGAGATGAGAATTTGTTGGCCCTTTGCAGGAAATATTGTGGGTGGCCTAATGTGACTTAAGGGGCTAAAATTAGCTTCTTGGTATGCATTCCCACATTCTTCCCAAATTAGATACATTCCGCAGTAGCTATTGTACATTTATATGCACAGAGCAACCCGGCTATTCCTCATACTCTTGTAAAGGTCTTATTCAGGTTAAGCTGTGCACATGCATTTTATATAGCCTGTGAGAATCGCTGTTTCCATTAATAAAACAGCTGACAGAATATTCCTGTGCACCAGGTAGAACAAGTATGCAGCAAAAATGTATGAAAAGGTGCCAGCTCCCCCCTCCATATGTGACTGAGCTTACTTCTGATACAGGGGGAAGAAATGCTGATCCTAATAGTAATAGTGAATATTGCTCGCCGCCATGTTTTCTGCTGACATTAACATTTGCCCGTAACGCTGTGCAAGTCTGAGTTTGCGCAGATGATGAAAAGGAATAAGATGTTTGCATGCCACAGTAACCCATTTAATATCAGAGTAAGCAAGGCATCTAAACCAGGTTTCTCATAAGCGAGTTTAACCGGATTTTTCTAAACCGAGCCATGACGTTTACATGCATCGGCCCAAAACCAGGTCACCTGTGGATGGATGGATGGATGGATGGATGTTTATTGTCCACTACTTAACATGCAATGGAAAATTAGGCACTCCAGCAACAAAAAATCCAACACATCAGACTTTATATACATGAGATAAAATTCAATATAAATAGATCAATATAAAATAAAAAGTAGAAAATAGAAATACAACTTATGAAGAGCATTGATTAAAAAAATAGCCTGTGTCACACACATATGATAGATAGATAGATAGATAGATAGATAGATAGATAGATAGATAGATAGATAGATAGATTGATAGATAGATCAGACTTCATAGGCTACATGACATGAAATTCAATATGAATACATAAAAAGTAGCAAATAGAAATGCAGCTTATGAAGAGCATGGATTAAAGGTGTAACCTATCAACCTGTGACATGCTGCTCCTCTCCCCTCTCCCCTGTAGGAGGCGCCAGTGGACCACTCTGCTCAGTACCAGCACCTGACCAACATGGAGCTGATCTCCCTGCTGCTGCAGCAGGAGATGGACATGCAGAAGCAGCAGGCGGCCTCAGAGCAGCAGGAGGCGATGCTGGAGAAACGTGAAGCGGAGCTGAAAAAGGTCAAGCTGCAGGTTCGAGACCTCGAGGACTACATCGATAATCTTCTGCTGCGGATCATGGAGCAGACGCCCACGCTGCTGCAAGTGCGCGGCAGACACAAGTGACAACAGCGCTAGAGTGTGTATGGGTACTGCACACACTGTATGATCAGTTTCCTCTAGAACACTGCTTCCTCGGTAGGATTGTGACTCGTTTGTAACTGGATGCAGAGACTGACTTCAAATCACAGGGTTTGTTTTGGTCGCTTACTTGAAAAGTCCCGTTGTTGCACAAAGGGCAAGGAATCTGGAGTGGGAAGCGCTGTTCTAGAGGCAGGTGTAGTCCAAAAAACACAAAACCTGATCTCACAATCATCCAGGTCTTCTCACTGCTAATACTGCCCTGTTGATGTAGACACGATATTACCCAACATGCATGCTTCTTACTATCTCAATTTGGTACAAACAAAGAAAGAACAAAACAAAGCACTATGCGAGAAGCTTCTATCATAGCAGATGCAAGCGGTTATTTCACCCATGCTTCCTAGAATAAGGAAATGTACTCAGCTGTTATCAATTTAAAATAAGTTTACTGCTTTCACGTATGCATAAATAAAACCCAGGCTACAGAAAACATCTTTTTGGAAGTATGCTGTTCAGGGATTAAAACAGTTAAAATATGTTGTTACCTCAAGTAACCTTTAAAAATGCGGTTTTGAGTTTATTGAAGTTGAATTGAACATAAGCAAACATTTTGGCACAACATATTCAAACGGCGTTTATCTCAAACAGTTCCGGGAAATGCCAACAGGACAAAGGTTATCTTGAGTGAATTCCATATTTTGAAATAGAACTGAAGAAATGTGACAAAAAAAAGAACAAAACAGCAACACATCGTAAAACCTTGCAATGCAATATGAATACTGCAAAACAGTATCAGAAGAAAATATGTTTCTGCATTAACATCGCTGTATGATAAGCAAAGGAGTTACATCTCGCTTAGAGAAGAGCAGACTCTCATTTCCAGTTTGCACTTTTTCATTTTTAGACAACATTGTGTTCTTTAAATAGTTATTTCTGATTACAGGCTAAAGCAGCAAGGATGTTTTAATACATTTTCCTGTTCTGTTGTCTATTCTGCCAATGTTCGAGTTGAAATAGCAAAAGGTTACTAAAGAAATAAGAAAAGGAACAATGCAGTAAATAAGAGTGTATTAAGTTATTTCTATCAAATCATTTTGTCATGATAATATATTATCTAATACCACTCTAGTACCACTGTAGCTAACTGCAATGCTTTACATGACCGCAGTACTGTAATAAAGTTAAATAAAATGCACATGAACCAATGGACGTTTTTAAGCTGCTTATATACTCTCGACTTGTCACTGACCACAGCAGACTGTAGTGACCGATGCAGAATATACCGCATGTGTACTGTAGTGACAGAGGTGGGGACTTGAGTCACATGACTTGGACTCAAGTCAGACTCAAGCCACAATTTTAATTGCTTGAGACTTGATCTGGTGACTTTGACTTGTACTTCGATGACTTGAAAGGTTTCTAAAGTCTCCACAAAGGATCTTGTGTTTGTGTAAATGACTCAGATTGAAAGTGATGAGATTTGTTCCAGCAGACGACTGAATTTAAATTCTGTATATAAATACATGAATATATATGAATAATATGAATTTGAAGAAATCAAACTCATGATGCTCTTATTAAGTTTTTATCCTATTAAAACCAAATTGCATTGAAAAGTCCTAGATATTTAGTTTTCTTTAAGATATTAAATTGATACTGGACTCTTGATTTGTTCTCACTTCGCTTGCTGTTCTACATTTAGACTTGAGACTTGCCTTGAGACGTGAGACTGACTTGGGACTTGAGACTGACTTGGGACTTGAGACTGACTTGGGACTGGGGCAAAGCTGACTTGGTCACACCTCTGTGTAGTAACATTGCTTTCTGTCCACTAGAGAGCACTCCAGACCTTACAGTATCCCAGCTTCCCCTGCTGGCTGTGCAGCCGCCCCTCAGTGCTGTAA